>JAUJPO010077262.1:0-11053 GCA_032270745.1 Tiaropsis multicirrata
TCAAATCAATCCTTTTTCAATTCTATTAGCTAGAGGACAGAATCTAGTGTAACTGAATCAAGTTTCTTGTATTTTCGGTCACTCAGTGTCCGAATATGACCAAAAACGGTTTTTGGCAAATTTTGGTATTTTTTACTTTCAAGGTCAAAATCTCTTCCAAAAGACCAAATTTCTAAATCTTTTGTGTTGCAACTAAATGTCAATTTCATTTCCATCAACTAAGGCCAAAAATTGAAAATAGAGAATGCAGCACAAGTCGGATATATCCAAGATTGGCACTTAAAGGGTTAAGTATACATATTTCTAAACACCCCTGCCCTTTCCAGCTAATTCCAACCCTGGTAATTAATCTTCTGATGTTGTTCTAACCTTAAGGGTATTCCAAACCCCTTGTCTATTTAGAAACCAGAGAATAGGGTTCCAAAACATTTAGTTTAAATTTTGGAATGTGATCCAAATCATCAAACCTCTGAGGCTTATATATATATATTTTTGAAATATTGATTTAAGTTGTGATTTTTTGGCACTTTACAGACATACTTTTGGATATTCTAAAATTTATAAATTGCAAAGATTATGAAAAATAATTAAATTAAAAAAACCAACAACAATATCAAAAACATACTGTTAACGACGAATGAAACAATATTTTGTTTTCTTGACGCATTTGTATAGAAATATTTTCATCTGATAGTGCGTATTGATTGCTGATGCTTTTTATTGAGCAAACTTTCTTGATATCTAAAACTCGAAACTTGTCGAAAGAACTCGCACAAAAAGAATTCAATATTTATGATACATACATCCCAAAAAGTCGTTTGTTTGCCGCTAGTTTTAATGTTCAAAAACTTCAAAAAGTTCGGATTTTTAAGGTTTTTCTGTTAAAAGATTACGTAATGGAAGCTAGGAATTCTTCAGTTTATTTTGGGCACCTGACAAAAATATAAGCAAGATCTGAAAAATAAGATCTCTGAAAATAATCTTCAAAAAAATAAAATTTCTAAAACATAAAATCGACAATTTCTATTTTGACACCACTGAACCTTATCGGGGAAAGATTTGTACCGGAAATTTCGCCGCTTCGAGCAAATTTGAGGGAAGATTTATTTGGGAGAAATTTGCTGAATTCAGGCGCGTAGACAGGGATGGCGCAAAATGTGCGTTGGAGAGCATATTTTTACGATGCATTAATTATCTATTTACATTTTCAATAGTTAATGACTATGTCATAAAAATTTGCACTCCTACACAAATTTTGCGCCATCCCTGGCTACGCGCCTGGAATTTGCTGGTTGACGTGACGAAGTTTTCCCTGATAAAATTCTCCCTGATAAAATTTTCCCTAACGACATAAAATGTTATAATGATTGGTCTAAGTTTTCATTATGTTCTTCATTGTGCAGCAAACCATTACCATTAAGCATTTGTTTTTCTTTGTTTTTCTTGTTGTTGGCTTCGTTATCACGATAGCTGACATGATGACTTAAGATCACATCCCCTTTGCAAAACACTATGAAAAAAGGAGTCAAGGATTAAGAAAACTTGTACAACTCTTAACTTTTTCTGAAATTCAACCCTTAAAATATTCGTAATTTTACTGAAAATTTAGCTGTTTTCTAGCAATATTCTTTAGAAGTTATCATCGGAAGGCCTAAAATGTTCTTAGCTTTTTGGCCTTATTACATCGTTTGTATATAAAAACGTGATCTGAATCAATCTCTGCGCAATGATAATAGCCTCATAACTCCACAGGCCATACATTTGAAATTTTTGCCCTACAAAATCTTTCACACTGAATTTATTCACAATGTTGGACTAAAGGTCTGCATACTTTTAAAAAATGTGCTCCTTCTTTGTTCAAGGTTGATTTAAAGATTTAAATAAGGTCAGCTAATGCTGCTATTTGCCAACAGGCCACTATCAAAAGCATTCAGGGCATTGAGTGGGGTTAAAGGTTACAAGTTAGAGGGCGATTATAATACTGTCTTTTTGGTGATTATCTGCTATTTTTAAAAATCTACAACTGGTATCATTTTCTATTCCCCATCTGCTATTTTTAAAAAGTCTACAACCTTAAATCCGAGATTGCAGAATTTTTTTGTAGTCTCCTGTAGTATACATAAGAATTACATCAGAAATATTATGTAATGTCACTTACGTTCCAAATGTATGGGCAGAATAATCAAGCCATGAACCAAACCAAGGATAACAATACCGAACACCATTTTGAAAAAGATTTTGAAGATTTCGTTGACAGCGAAAGCTTTCACCATCACACCGATGAATGTTGATACTCCTTCGAAGAAAATATGAAAACAATTAATTGTCAATAAAATCTTTCCAAAATAATAATTGAATTATGTTCAGATGTCTTTCTCAGTGGTTTGACCCCAGAAAAGGATTAAAATCGGCAAGAAAATATTATAGAACTTATAATATTTTAATGAAATAAGCAATAAACAGCACTGAAAATAAACCGTCAAAATTTAAGTTTTCGTACTTAAACTTAAGGGTCTTAAGAGTCGATTTTCAAAAGTAAAGCAAAAACCAGAAAGTTTTAACCTACCTCCCATAGCCACACTTGATCCCATCGTCTCTAACGCTTCATAAACTCGTTCTTTAGCCGTCCTTTTCTTAGATTTCACAAATGCATGCGCAATATGTGCTGAATAATCCACCGAAAACCCTATACCCATTACCAAAATGATCATGCTCAATGCATTCAGGGAAACACCCCAGACATACATGATTCCGAATAGCTCAAACATGAGGCTTATAAATCCATAGAAAACCAATAAAGTGACTTTCGGATTCACCAAGTACGGTAATGTAATAACGAGGATAGCTGTGGCGCAAATAGCGATATTTCGAATGGTGTTTTGTAGAATGACAGCGTACTGCTCGTAAAATATGAACGCATAAGAGATAGCGTAAACCGGTAAATCGTTCTTCTTGTGCAAATCGGAACGTAGCGTTAACATAGCTTGCTTCAAGAAATCCGAATCGGTATTATCTTTTAAATACATGATCATACGACTTGCTTTGATGTTTCCCCGATTATCGAAAATCACGTCAGGGTAGAAAAACGGATTCATTTTAAGGAAGCCATGTAAAGCAGGGATAAAATATTGACCTGTGATATTGGTGTGTGTCTTCACGGACCAATCACGGAGCGAAGACATCCAATTCACAGCAGCATGTTTAACATGTCTATTCTCCTGACAGACCTGTCCGAGTGATGAATATTGATGTTGAATCTTTGGATCTCCATAGTTAATAGGAGTATCTACAATAACACTGACCTCATCTCCGATTGGGAAAGCCTGGTTGAAGTAATTGTAAAATTCGACATAGGGTGATTCAGGAGCACATAAAACGACTTTATCGAAACTTTGGTCGATGTGCATGGCGCCGATGACTCCAAGACCAGTCATGATTATTGATAAGGCGAACATAGTATATTTGACTGGAGTTTTCAGCAGGAATCTTGAATAAATCTTCATTAACTGAAAGAACAAGAAAGAAATAGAAATTCAGTTCTTTTCTTCATTTTATCCATTATTTCTATATTACAAATGCAGTTAGATGGGAGCCCGTCTACTTCAAATCTTAATTCGAATCGGAAATAGGCGGGTCTCATTGCTTGATTTTTCTTCAAAAAATGCATAAATGCCCTATTTCAAGCGATTTGATTGGTTCAATTTTGTAACTGTCATGGTCGTAAATTCAAATTAGTCAAAGTTACCATACTATTTTTCTCATGTGAGCTTTGAGTGAATGAGTCACTTCAAGGGGCCCGCCCTTCATATTCCTTAAAAGATAAAAATGATTTGGACTTACCTTTAACGAGACTCGGTCTTTAGCTCTTTCCCAGACATCACCATCCATTTTTTCAGTGAAACAAAAAATAACATCACGTCGTTTATTTTCAATCCGCCGTACGTCAAACGACAGTAAGGAAATAAAGACTGTCAACACTTGAATGTAACAAAACAAGATACTCAAACCAGCGTAAAAGCAAAAGTAACGAATGGCTGGGAAATATGTAAACATGGATACGAAAAATGCAACTATTGTTGTCATGGTTGCCATAGTGATTGATGCACCAATTTGACTCAAGGCTTTGGCAACTCTAGATGGTCCACGAATAGCCGGATCCTGTCGATCGATAGCATGAATGATGATGAAAATATTATCAATACCAACTCCGAGGACGAGGAAGGGTAGAACACCAGCGAAAGCAATATACGGTTGACCAAACATCATTATCAGACCAAAAGCAGATCCGATTCCCAGAAATAAACAAAGGATTCCAGAGAAAGCGACCATGAAGTGACCCCCGACTTGATTCTTGAAACGCAATAAAGTGATGGCACAGAAGATGGTCATCAGAATGAATGCAACAGGGATCAACATCACCTCTTGCATTGCAGATTCAGAAATCGATGACTCTATACCAAGAGCCGAGGTGTACATTAAATCATAACCCATATTCTTTAACTCCATCTTTGTCTTCTCCATATACTGAGTGTAAAGTCTATCAAATTTGTTCAAATCATTGTAGATTTGTTCGTTGATAGGATCTTGGACTAGATATACACTATGGATAGCTTTTGCTTCTGAGATTGTCCGGTGTTGATAATCGAATTGAAACCGTCCGAAATAATAGGGGAAACTTGTAAAAGCTTGTCGCCCATTACTTAGTATAATGGATCTGTTGTTATATACGATATCTAGTGTTGCTTTAATATGTCTGAAGTTAGTGGCATCGTATTTGAAGATCTCTAAAGGTGACAACACGGTACATTGTTTGAAATGGTTTTTAATGCATACTTTACGAAAGTTCGGTAACAAAGTAATGTTTTGATGGATTTGTAAAAGTATTCTAAAAGTGTCTTGATGAAAAATATGGTCTGTATTGTGAGGTTTCACAATAAACTGTTCCGCCTTGATACGCACTGGGAAGTATTGTTCAGCACGCCGCAGATCGTCAAAAGCTTGACTTTTATCAGGAATATATAGATCCTCAGTCCTTTGTAACATTTTGAATCTGAAAAGTCCTCCGGTTAGAAATAACGGAACTATAATACCAAATAAGACAGTCAGTGTTGGATTTGATGCCAACAGGAATCCAAGTTTGTAAAATAATTTTTCGAAGAAGCCATTGAGTGCCAGACAAAAATCCACCCATTCTTGACAAAAAGAGTTGAAGCTGAAATGAGAAGAAAAATCATCATCATAACTGACCCCCATTACACATGAGTTATGGTTAAATCTAAACAAATCCAGCTTTATTTACTACGTATATCAAAGTTGGGCGATGTAAATTTGAAGGTGTTCTTGATTTTAACCTGCACCTTACCAAAAATTATTTCCCCTTTGTCTCAGTGGACGTTACAGAAGGTACTTGGAGGTTTTGGGCAGAGGTTGATGTTTTCCCTCTAATATAAAGAATGGAGGAACAGGGAAAATTCTCCGTTATTTCTAAATATCTTTCGCATTCACTACTGTTTCCCTGATATGTCTTATATCCAAAATAGTAATCCAGTTGGAGTAAATTTAGATAATTATGCTATGGTTTTATGGGACTGTTTCAAATTTGAAAACTTTTTCTCTGTGTCAGCATGTTGTGGTTGTTTTTGAGAGGGGTAAACCAATATCAACTGGCAAACAAAGATTCTACGTATAAGTAGAAATGAGAAATTGCGGACTTGGGACAGGTCTACTTTGTATCTTTTCAGGAGCCATTTTTTCTGGTGATTATGAGCATGCAAGCTAATGTCTGTTGTTACATCATGCAAAATACTTCATTAAGACAGTAATTTACAGTAACTTGTTAAATGGTTGTTTAAACCTTGCTTAATGACACACTGTCCAACCCACACCTTTTACTAAGTCGCAATAAGCATTAATAAGCATTTCAACCACTAATTGAAACCTATAAACAGGCAATAATTAGTGATATGTGCTGATTTATGCAAAGAGAGGGCAGAGGCAAAAAAAGGGCCATTAGGCTTTTTTTCTATGTTGTTTATGTAAAATTTTAATTGACAATAAAGAATTAAAAAGATTCATGAAATGATAGTTATGGCAATAAGATCTTGCTACCTATCTAAATCCAATTATTTTGAATTTGGCTCCACTTAGAAAGTTGTCTGTGCAGACTTGATATTTACCTAAAATTCAAACGTTCATTTCCGTAGAGGGTCTGTTCCCATTCGACGTTTCTAGTTTTGGAATTTTCAAACTAAGCGTAAACAAGCGTGGTGAAGCGCGGCTGAAATCTTGTGAAATATTGAGGCGCCAGCAGAAAAAAAAAATTATGAATTTTCTACGCATCTCCGCAGAGAAATTTATGACAGTAAAACCAAAGGTAAAACAGACAATCTGCACATAGTATGCTAAGGAATGATAAACGTGAGGTATAATATAATACAGAGTGCTTAAAAGTCAACATTTTTGTTTCAAAAACCCTTTACCCCACCAGATAAGATTTAAGTCCTCTCCCCTTCCAAAATTTGAGAGCATAATTTCTCTAAAGTGATTTCTGACGTGTCCCTTGACCTTACCACCGAGATTCTTGTCTTGAAATTAATACCTCTTCGCTGATCAACATGTTTACATTTCGGTAAACCTAAACAAATACGCATTTTTGAAACAATGGTGTTGTCTTTTAAAGTTGCGCCATTTTTCTTCCTTCTACTACTGAAAGCTATTCAAAAACAGTCGCATAGTTTACCTTCAGACATACAAAACTGTTTCCGGAAAAAGTAGGGTACGGTTAAAAGATCTTGTTAGTATTACACGAGCTGCCTAAAATTAATTAAGATTCCCTGCATTACAGATTTACTCATTATTAGCTTTTAAAGCTTGTAAATGGATTTCAAAACTTTAAGGCACCCTGTAAACAGTTCGCTTCTAATAATCCTTTTGACTTCTATCTATCGCAAATGCATATTTAAGGTGGGTATTTTAAGAAATGGGTCTTGTGTCAACAGGATAATCGATTAAAAAGGCCAACGTTGTATTGGTTATAATAGTCCTGTTTTATCAATTTATGTTGATATATTAGATGTCTTTTTCGTGCACTAAGCAACGACCTTAAAATAAATATTTTTCAGTTATGTGCCTCTACGTGATCATAACTGTAGTTTGAAACCTCAACACGAAGTCTATAAAAGCAGCTCCTTAAGGCCTCCGTAAACCGACCAACATCTTGGCCAACATTTCGTCCAATTTAATTTTTTTTCTTTGCTTCCAATGTTGGCACCCACCGTAAACCGGGAAACATTGTTTTGTTAGTCAATTTGTTGGTCCGTGGATGTTGGTCGAAATGTTGGCCAAGCTGTTGGTCGGTTTGCACCCCACTTTACCTAAATTGTTATTCTCATTCAGTTGTCGTCAAAATGGAGAAACACCTTAACCCGAGATATGCATAAAACAGCTTTTGGTCTCGTTGCCGAACATAATTACTTGTTTTGGTATTACGAATCAACGCTCCGAAGCAAAAGCGTAAAGGCCAATCCCTTGAGGTTTAAGCATTACTATAACGAGGCCAACAATAATTTTGTATATCTCAGGGAAAGGTTTATTTGAAAATATGACGAGTCGGTACATTTGGTTACATTGATAGCTTTATGAATCTAGATTTATTTATAACGCCATAGTTAAATTGACAGACAAACAAAAACCTCTTTGAGACCTCCAAAATATGTCAAGCTTCATATTTCAATAGTCCCCTTTTTTCCTTCCTATGTCGCATCTTTATTATGACAGAATGGTTTCCAGGGTTTTTTTCAGGGAAGTTGGTATTGGTAAAAATGACTACGTTGCATTTCCGTTGTTTTCGGTGCACAAAAATATACTGTTCAAAGGTACAAAATGTTTTAATTCTTATTACTTTTATTTAAAACCCCTAAATGGGGGTAAAAACTATGACATTAAACAGTCCCTCCTCCCACTGCCTTCGTAAGTTTTTTTTTCATATGGTTGTTCAGAAAAGTCAAAATCGGTTCCATTTCTGACCACACCTATTTTTTTTGGATTCCAAACAATATTAATTATAGATGAGAATTTTCGCATGAGCATGATCCGTATCAATAAAATTTGTCATCCACATGCTAATCAATACTTTTCATTTCGAGCTAGTTATATGATAATAGCAGTCGTGGGAAAGAAGATTTACGGAAAGTAAATTTATATTAGTAACCAAGGTTTCTAGGTATCAGTGAAGATCATCAGATGAAATAGATGCTAATCTATCTGAAATTGATGAATCAGTACACTACTATTGGTTTATGTTAAAAAAAGATTTTAAATGAAATATTTTTTTGCTGAAATGCTATCAGATGCTCGGCTTCTTCATTCTTAGCACTTTTTAACACGGATCTCTATGCCGCCCGCGTGAGACTGTAAAGATAAAGAATGTCTTTGTTATTATAAGACCACACACAAAACAACAATTTATTCACTTCCAATTGAACTTTTCAATACACAATTCGACACTTTTCAGAAAACAGACGTAAAATAGTATGGAGTATTGAACCCAGAAGAAGTGTTAGATTTCGTGTGGTGATAAATTGCAAATGATATCGCGTGAGGTGTCTTTTTGCGTAAGGCTTGAAAGCGTGAAAGTTACTAAAAGTGCTCGAGTTCGAATAACCAAGGAATAACATATACAGCCCCTTCCTTAGCACCCAAACATTGCTTTCTATGAAATCAAAACATTAAAGGATTTGAGAACGTCTGCAAACCTGAGATAATGTTGCTGTATGATGAAGGATATTGTTTTACTTTTGGTTGGCCGCAACTATCCCTATACTGTGTGATCTTAGAAAAGCTCGTTCTACAGACATTTTTAGGAAGGATTATCTATTATATATTACTGCCATTGGAATATCTTTTTAATCGTATCTAGATGAGTATCTTCGTATCGAACGATATAAAGTGTTGCGATGAACCGATGAGTTTTCTAATAATCTTGGGTAAAAGAAATTGGTAACATTTAAGTTACAAAGTGCTCCCTTGTTCTCTAATTTATAAAGTTATCGCATGCAAAAGCTGCGTTTTAAGAAACGAAGAGCCTCTTGTGCAAACGGTTTGATTATTTGTCGGTTTGGTTTTCCCTCCTTGTCATAGATAGATCACGTTGAGAAATAGAAAAACCGCACGGGAGAAGTGGTCTAGTAAAAACAAACATTACAGGACGAGGTCCAGTGGCAGATACAGAAGGTTCTCAAAAAATGAGAGTGGTGCGTTTGCTTCCTTATTTGGAATTCAACACTGTCCGCCAAAATCTGACTAGTCTTACCTAAATCTAGAGTCATCATCACACTCATCATCCATTACGTCACCTTTGCAGTGTTCTTCATTCTCTGTTTCAACTTGTTCATTACTGGTGATGGACGCCAACAGGCTTCGTTTATAACTAGCCTCCCTCTCTTTCACCATGTTTCAATCAGATCAATACAGGCTAATAATTCCACATCTTAAACCAAGCTCCGTTCCACCAATGTATTAAATTTTGATTATCTCCTTCCCGTGATATTTATATTGGTGACACTAAGGAAAAAAGATTTCGAGAGTTGCAGTTCAGAGTGTGTTAGTTAGCACAGAGAGCAAAAAAGAGAAAAAAGCATTTCGTGATTAAATTTGTCAATTGGTATACTCATACAAAAATAATAATACAAAAAATCTTGTTTTGATGAGATGCCCATGCATTGCTGAGTGAATTCATTTATTTAATCCGTCAAACTGCATCATATTTTCTCTACTTTTGACAAAGCGAGACAATAAGCATAATCGATTTATTTACTATGTCTCGCTTACCTCTCGGATATGAAATGTAAACTCGATCTATTCATCATCGAGTTTCTACTGTTAAGTGTAGGAATAAACGAATAAGCCCTACAGCGCTACTATTGTTTTTGTTAGTTACTAATCCTTTATGAAGGCCCCCTATTTTATATTATTACCATGATATGTAATGTGCAATCGTACGATTTTATCTCGATTATTCAAATCTTGTTCCTTTAAATAATCATATGAAAGTCCAATGAAATCGAGTTAAAATTCTTTCAACCTGCTAAGAGACAATCTCTTTGTTTGTGGATTCATTCAGACGATTTCGCAGGTCATTTATAGCAGTTGGCATTTTTACTTCATAAGGTGTATGAATTACTTTTTTAGGAGGAGTTAAATTAATAAAATTAGGTCACATGCGTTTTTTTCTTTATAAGAACATTAAAATTGATTTCAAGCCTCAAAATGTTCCTAAGATGTTCTTAATTAAGTCTTTTAATTCATGTGTACATAATGTTTTTATATCTATACTCGCCCGCGATATCATCATGTTCTTAATTTCTCGAAACCTTATGTTCTTATATACTTTGTTCTTATAAAAAACGTGTACCATTAATTCACACTGAATGAAGATGATGTAACCAAAAAATCCAGACTATTAACCATCCACCCGGTGGTATACAACCAGTATACAACCACGATGAATAATTAGACGAAACATTTCATTTTAAAATCGACTGATTCCAACAATGAAATTACACACTCTTTGATGCAATCAATCTCTTTGACTTGGGATTAAAAGTGCGGGGGGGGTGTGGCTAATTTCAAACTTTTTTAAAACTGTGGCTCGCCATGTTTGGGCAACAAGAAATCTTTTACATTTTAAGGGTTGGAACTCCCATTGTATCCTACATTTTGATAAAATTTAAGATTTTTTTATAAGATCATCCAAATTCGAGGAAGCCTACAATGTTCTTAGCTTTTTTGGTTTCAAGCCTTAAAATCTTCTTTAATTTGAGTCTCAAAAGTTTGCTGATTAGGGAAATAATTGGCTTTAAACACTATTTTCCTATTTGAGCCTTGAATTACTGTAATTGGTTAAATGTTAAATGTTCTTATTAAAAATTTCTTGTTAAAAGAAATTTTTCTTAAAACGATGCGCTTTCTCTTCCTCCTCCTCCTCCTCCTTTTCTCCAGTGCTCGGTTTTTTCCGCCCACCACCACCACCCATTTACGCCAATAGACTGTATCA
>JAUJPO010077273.1:0-11052 GCA_032270745.1 Tiaropsis multicirrata
TCAGGTGCAGGGATATTGCCGACCATCAAAAGATATTGCCGACTATTAAAAGATATTGCCGACCGTATACGGAAAAATAATTAGCATCGTAGCTACCTGACTAAACTATTTGCGAGTACTTTAGAAAAGATCCGACGGAAAAACTCTTTTCCCCATCGAGATCAGCAAGCATTCTTGTAAAAAGTAAATGATTAACGTCTTTTTAAGGTCCATGCATCATTGGTTTCTTAATTACTCATAGAATTCATTAAATAATATTTTTCAAAAGCAGGCTGTTCCTAAAAATGTCAAGAAGGTGAAAACCAAAGGTTTTATTTCCGAATTCCAAAACCGATTTTTCACTATGGTCAGAGCCCTTTAAGAAGGTTAAGGTAGTGATGGAAATTAGTTAGAAAGTTTCCCTGGCTGGCAAAATTAAGGGTTGTATATATGGACCCCATACTCGACCATATAGAATGTCGTTATTTGACTCGTCTATGATGGCAGATTTTTAACACCCCTAGGCAAGGATCGAATCAACATAAAAGAAGTTGCGGAACGATCGTTCCTGTTTTCGCCAAGCGAAATATACATTATATTATGAGGGCCACTATAAGCATTTAATTTGATAGGAAGGAATTGCAAAGTGATTCAAAATCCTCTAGATTTGCATAAGTGTTCCAAAAAAGTGTTTCTGTTTGGATTCCATGACTGTTATCAAGTATTATTTCAGCACTGTACTTGATTGCATGAGAGTTTCGAGTTTGTAAAACCGCGAAATTCGAGTAGTCAATCCGAAAATGCACTAAAAACACAGCGAAATACCCTTTTTCTCTTGGATACAACGAAATAAAAATGCCGCAAAAACTTTTTGTCGTGAAATTTTCATGCAATTAAAGTACATTGTTTTTGACAGCCAATTTCAACCTTCAAAACATTAAAAGGGAATGTCTCTTGTTATACTTTTAAAATTAATATGTTCGTTTTAAAAAATCTTTATCTCTACTGTTTACAACAAACGTAATATTTCTTCAAAAAAATTAACCTCTACTATTGGACCGATAAAAAAAGCGTAAATATGTGAAAAAAAAATTCTGAATACACATTAGCGTTCAAGTTACATTGATTCAGTTCTCCCAAACTGAAGTTGTTTAAAATTTACTAACTGAATCAGTCTCATTGTTTCAAAGCTACTAAAATATCAAACAAGAAATCATTTCATTGTCCAGGGACATAATATGAAAGAAGACTTCTTTGTTCTTCTTGTTCTGTGTAGCTTTTGAGCACAATTCATAGCGTTACGATTTCATACCAAGGAAACACAACTGTATTGACAAAATAAATTAACATTAAATGCATCCATCGATTGGCGGTCTATCAACTTCAACGTAGACAATCTCTCATAACTTTAGTGTTTATGTTTCAGTTCAAAAGTATTGTGGAAGGATAAAATAGATTGTCCAGAAAAAAGTCTATAAATAACTGTTCAATCTTCTTTGTACATGTCTTTAAAATTGCCATCACACTCATCAATTAATAAATTCAACCCATTGGAGGGAATTGGCCTCCTGGACCAGGCGGAAATTGACCCGGTGGAAATTGTCCTTGATTTAAATTAGGCATCATGTTACCGCCTGCCATCATGGGATTGGGTTGGAAGCCTTGCATGCCCGGCATGCCTGGTGGTATCTGGTTACCAGGGAAACTAGCATAACCACTGTATGGGGGAAGATTTCCCAAGAAAGCTTGATGTTGCTGTTGTTGTTGTTGCTGCTGGAGATCTTGTTGCTGTTGTTGTTGTTGTTGCTGCTGTTGTTGTTGAGCAGCTGCGTTCTGTGAAGCACGTGATTTACCACGTGCTCTTGATCGACCTTTTGTTGTTGGCGGGGGCGTTTGCATGGGCGCAGAGGGCACTTGAGCTTGTTGTGGTACTGCACCATAGGGGGGAAGTTCGGGTGGTTTGCTTTTATCATCTTGTGTGCTGCCTAACGGCATGGGTGCCTTTGCTGTGAGAAGTTCACCGGAAGAGATTTGAACGCCAGTAGCTGAGGCATCTGGTTGAACGCTTTGGTCTCCTTTAGTAGGATTGAGTGGCGACAAGACAGATAGTGCTGCTCCACCTGAAAAACGAAAAACGCTCATCAAATCATCAAGTAAGAGGTTGTAGGCCTGCCAATTTTATACCAATCAAGTTTTCCGTAGTAAAGTCTCTTAAACAAGTTTGGAGAACGAAGCATGAGACTAAAAATTTATCTCTTTTATTCCAGAAATTTTTGAGAACGACGTGGTTGCAAATTGGAAGATGAGTTATATGGTCAGTTAAATTGAATCATAGCATTCAAAAAAAGAAAAGTTACCAGCTCTTGCTGCTGTCATTTGATGTTGTAGAAAGTCGGGATTGGGGATTTTATTTTCTGTTTGATTGGGTGGCGGCGCAATTAGGCCAGTTGGTGGAGTGGGTTGCAGTAACGTTGTGGGTTGAGGTTGTTGTGGTAGAAGTCCCGTCATAGGTGCCGTTGTTGTAGCAGACGCAACCTGAAAAAAAGAAAGAAGAAAATAAGAAGATCTTTCAAGAAAGAAAAAAATCAATATAAAGATTTGAATTAATAGGCTTTTCGTTGTTAAGCACGTTTCCACTTTATACTATATAGAAATAAGAAAAACACGACAAGCGATTCGTCCATAAACATACCGGTGTTTCTTCAGGTTTGGTGGCTTCCGGTGTTGGAAAAGGGGCCGGTTTGGCCTGTGGACCGTGTGGAAAGAAGTCGGTAATTGCCGGTGTTTTAGATGCACGTGCTTCTTGTGCTTTGAGCTGATCGGCGAAAAACTCTTGACGTTCTTTGATCAGAGATTGACGTTGCTGTTCAAGCTGTATATGGAAAAGATTCAAAATAAATGGGGCTTCGATTCCTTATGAAAAGCTCTCACTGTTCCAATTGATTGATAAAAAACTTAATAATTTTTCTCGAATGAAAACTTTACAGTGTTTTTTGGCACCAGTGTAATTTGTGTGAAATCGTAAGGGAAGAATTACACAATTATTCCTAGCAAACAAAGAAGGAGAAAACACAACTCACAATTTCACGTTCTTTGTCCATAATTGTTTCAAGTTCTTCGAAATGACGTAACTTGATTTCAAGTTTCTTCATTTGAGTTTCCACAAGCAAAGCAACCAAACTTTTGATTTTTCGTTCCTCCACTTGTGCTAAATACTACACACACAAAATATACAAATAATGTTAAGTTTGTCTAGTTTTAAGCTTCAAGTTCTGTTCTTTTTTACTTAACGAACAAGCGGATTCTGAAAGTACTAAATCATGAGTTTTCTAAAGAAATGAAGAAATGAAAGAGAAACCCAGTAATTCGAATTTCAAAATAGATGCTCTCTTAGCTATGCTTTGCCCTTACACAGATGAGCATGAAATCAAAACAAACCTTAGCCTTGACAGCAGCAGCCGCGATGGCCGCAGCAGCAGCAGTTTTGATATTTCCGATGGGAACTTTTTCACGATTTGCCAATTTCTTCTTCTCCTCTTCCGATAACTCTTTGGGTGGTTGCGACGCAGCAGGGGTGGCTGTGGCGGTTGCTGTGGCGGTGGGTGTTTCTGTTTGAGGTTTCTCGTCTTGATGTACTTCGCCGTTGACCTGCGGTTGTGGTTGATCGGGTGCGGGCGTTGAAGATGCAGTGGCGTTTGTGTCAGGGGCGTTTGTAGTGGCAGAGGGTGTTGCTTCATCCACTTGCATGGGCGTAGCTTCTAATATAAACAGATTGTACAAAAGATAATAGTCAGATACCAAGCAGAGAAATCAGACAATAACAACTTGTTTGCTCATTTTGATGATATACTAAATGAAAAACAAAGAGATTCGACAATGCATCTATAGCACTAACTTCTATTGTGTCCCCGTTTGATCAATCAATCTTATCCATAAGCTACTGATTACGAGAGTTCACGAGAAAAAAAACAAAAAGTTCTTTCCAAATCATTGGTGAGTTAACATGAAAATTGAAATGAGAATTCGTACCATCAGTAGGTTTCTCGTCACTGACACCGTTCGTTATTTCACTCTTAGCTTTCTCAACGTGTGCATCGATCAATTCCTCGGGGATTTCTTCTTTCAAACGAGAAAACTCATCTAAAAATTACAATACAAATTTGAAATGGAAAAGAAAATAACAAGTTCATTTTTTGCTTTATCCTAAGACAATGTATGGAAATCTCTGAAAGCTGTTGAACAAATCGACAAAATATGTCAGTAAAACTCATGACCGTTTGTATAGTTTGTATTTATCTATAAACAACAAAGAACGAGGGGTCGAAAGAATAAGATGGTTCAAACAAGAGCAAACTTACCAACGGCAGCTTTAGCGGCGGCGCTTGCAACACGTGGGTCCACAATCGATGAAAGAAATGAAACGGTTGACATGATGGGATTACCAGATTGGCTGAAAGGCGTCGGTTGAAACGCCAAAGGGCCTAAAGGTACAACATTGACGCGATGAGAGCATTTCGTAGTGTGGATAAACTGCCACATAAAAAAGTCACGCCCATTGAAAGTTGGAAAGTCTTTCAAATGGCAAATGCAAAAACTTACCAAGGAATCCAGTTGAGTCTTTTTCCAAATAGGGGTCTTCAATGGGCAGTTTGAGAAAATGCATGATGCATTCGTCTTGTGTTCGTGTTCCGACATGCTCTGATACTTTATTCCAATCGTCCTTGTGCAGTTCCAAGCCCTATTTAAAAAGTTGCACCATAAAATATTCATGTTTTAATCAAAAGACAGAAACAACCAAATTGTCCTACTTTTTATGTAGCTGAATGCCCGTTTCTGACAGAAAGAAGTAACCCACAATTTTACCATTTTGAGAGAATGGCATAAACGTGTTAACCTCTATCATGTAAAGAGATGCTCTCAAAGAACAAATTTTTCAAAAATTTCAGTTACTTCTTTTTGTCAGAAATAGGCTCGTATCTTAAGGCATTGTTTTCAAAAAAGAATTATGTGATTACGAAAAATAAGGAAGTTTCTCAAAGTTTGAAATGATAAATTTGAAAAGCAGTCAATTGTTTACTGGGGTACACAAGGAAATTGTCTAAAAGTTGCAAACAGTAATATTTTTTTCATTGTGTAAAAATCGGCCTGCCGTGCTAGTTTGGAACAGACTAAAAAAGATCGTACATGAATCGAAAATTCAGTCAGAAAGTTAAGATCATTATTGTGGAAGAAGAACGTCATTTGAATAGAGTGAGTAAAACGTGTTAGGAACTTACTTCCAACAAAAGTAATGTTTCTTGATCCGTCCATTCTTTGTAAGCTGCTGATCGACTCTGTGATGAGAAAAAGGGAAAACAAGTAGATTTCTATCTTAGAAAATAATCTCGTGACCCGATAGAATCACCGTCAACATTTCTGGTGCATTGAAAAAAAATCAAACACAGGCACACAGACAATTAAATCACTACTGATACGTACCTTTTGGGCTTTCTTTGTTAAATAAATGTCATTTCGAAGCCTGTAAAAATGAAGAAACAAGCCTCAGTATTATTGTAGTTGAAGTAGGCAGGGGGTACTCTGAAACAAAGTCCCTAAACTAAATATATGATGGATAAACGCGAACAAAAGAATTCAAGAAAAAGCTCTGTATAATGTACCCAAAGTTTTCAATATCCGTAGGAGGCTTTTCATCCTCTTTCTTTTCTCCACCATCCGTTTTATCTTTATCTGCTAAATTAATCAATTGTTGTGATGCTGAAAGCTGTAAGAGAAACATTGAAATTGAGAGGCGAGAATCGAAATCTAACTTGTTACAAAATAGGTTACACAATTGTCGAACAAATACCCATGATATCCACTCCTCAAATTTAGTTGTTAGCAACTCCACCAGCCTTTCCTCTAAAAAAATATCTCAATATAATTTTTTTACTTGAGACTTTGAAGGTTGTAGAGGTTGAAGCCCGGAAGGCGTATCCGCCAGGGCATGGAAATGTGAGGTGGGCGGAGGACCCATTGGCAGAGGGCGACTTTCAGTGTCCACTTGGTAATTGACCAATCCCCATTGTTCCAGGAATGCGTGCACTCTATGATCGAAAATAATAATGTTTTGTTAAAATTACCCAGGCTTTCAAATGCAAATGGGAAACAGTCAAGAGAATCTGCACCTATTTTTACAAGCGACTAAAGTTCTTGTAATTGAAACGTTACAAGTTTTTCATTTTTTGACATATCGCGAATCAGACTTTTGCAAATGGGTCCTTGATAAAAGAATTGCAAATAAGAAATTTGTAAAATGTATTTCTATCTATGTTCCAACTGGAAGACGATATATGAAACAAGATGTGATGATCTGTGAATTATATGTTTGATCAAAAGAGTAACTTTCACGAAATGAGCACATTGAGAATTCTTTTGGGGAAATTTGACCAAAACTTCTTTCTGTGAAATTTTTACAAGCTCAAAACCTACCTGACGATGGCACACACATCTCCACAAAGATTACGACGACACGCCGTGGCTGTCAAATATTCCGTTGGATTCAAACGGTACGAATCGATCATGAAGTTTCGGTATGCCATGTATCTGAAAAAAATATTTAATCATGAGACATTTAATCCCATTGAATGAGTAAAGTAAGGGGGGGGAGGGTTGGAAGTTTACTGGGAAAAAGGGTGGTATAAGTAAGTTGAAAGTTTGATTCAGCAAGCAAGGTCCTGAGTAAAATGTGTGGGGATACCAAAGTAGGGGGAGATAAGACCCCTCTGCACACTATAAAAAGTTCGATTATCATGAAATATTTCATTTGAATTCATCACAGCTACTCTTAAATATGTTGGAAGAAAAATAATTGAAATGAAGTGAGAATGAAAAGTGTAGACATTCTGCTAACTCACATTTCTGGTGATTTAGATTTGTTTTTGCCATTGAAATATTCTGGTAAAGCACGTCGCTCAATTGCATGGATGCTGAAAAAACACAACAATAAAACACCATTACTAATTTTGAAGGATATTTTTATTATAACAAACATTCCCTAGACGGATAAAAAATATTTTTCACACAATAAAATGAATAATTACCAGTAACACGCTCAAAATAATCTAATTCAAAGTACTCAAAAATTATAATACAACAAAGTACGTGTTACATTTTTAATTCTTTCTTTATGCAAAAAAATATTTGAAATAAATTTCAATCACCAATGTACCTGTTATAATCAAACCAAGCAGCATAACTTGGGACGACAATATGTCTTGTTTGTTCGGGAAGGTTGTCATCGTGCGGAATTTCAGGTTCACGGTTGACACTTTCTGACATCCTTGGCATGACATCCTTCTTCTTCTCTTTTTGAACCTCTACTGCTTTTGATTTAGCTTTAAATAGAAAAAAAGGTAGAAAACGTGATCATAATTATTGTATTGCATTAAGTAGCTTGGTAGAAAAGCTTGGACAAAATATCTATAAACAACTACAACTTATCGCTAATAATATACCCATTTCTACTTTTGAAAGATTCTAATTTATTTTATAATTTAAAACATACCTTTTTCGTTTTCGGGAGTGTTATTGGAAATGTCTTCCAGTTGGCTTACTTTTGTGATGATACCTGAAACAGATAACTTTTGTTTTATAAACATCATTCGACTGGTACACCTTAATTACATTTCCCCTTGATTAAGCTTAACAAATTGAGTTTAAGCCTAAAGAACTATAACTACAAAACCAACAGATATCCCTCTATTTCATACACTTACCCAACTGTATGTCATCAACTTCAACTGGCTTTGGCTAAACATAAAACAAATCAAACATAAAAAAATGGGAAAAAAACACAACACAAAAAGAAAGAAACACGTCTTTTGTTAACTATTAGTTGTATACATCATCGGGTACCATAACAAGACTATTTATTAAGTTAGACATACATTTGGAACTGGTTCTGGGTCTTCATTCTCGTTTTCGTCTCTACAAAAGCAAAAGGAAAAGAGAAAATTAATAAAAAGTGTAAGTAATCAGACGACACACAAAGAATCTTGACTTTTAAAGATAATTTTAACAACAACCAACTTTTTCTGGAAAAGCCCATTACAACTGTGAATCGCCACACGTTCAATTGAGAGGTATCTTTACATCACCCTTTTATGCCGATCCTTTTAGTAGTTTCTCCTCGCTGGTGTTAATTTATAATACAATCTTCACAATTTTCCAGTCGTCTGTAGTTTCAACAGACTATTAAAGTTGTATGCTAGAGGCGGATACAGGAAGTACTCAACTTTTGACCTTCTTATCAACCCAAAAAGTAGATACTTTATCAAATATTTCATTTCCATCAACTCATTCCATGAATTAGAGAAATATTTTGCAAAAATTTCAAACTCTCTACTATTCGAACTCTCGATAACTCGAACCATTTTCGATTCCCCTTGGGTGTTCGAGTTATGGAGAGTCTACTGTTTACTTACTCTTCAGCCTCATCATCCTTCTTTCCACGCTTCTTCTTTTTACCATTAGGTTCCGGTGATTGCATCAGCTTTCTCTTTCGTCCAGCGCTAGATTCGTCACTACTTGCTAGACGTCCTTTAACCTTTCGTTTGGATCCTGTACAAAGGACAATAAATCAAATTGAACTATGGTCCACGTCTCACCTAACTCACCTAATCTTAATTACCCCTCCTTTTCATCAAAATTGCCTAGATAGCGGTAAAAAAAGAAGAAGCTAGATTTAATAAAATCAGTTCTTGCCAAAATTATTATTTGTGTCAAAAAATAGTACTTGTATAAATAAAGAGTACCTTTTTAGGTTGATTACGCTGTTTTGTCAAAAATCTACGTAATGAAATTCCTGCCTTAATTAATTTTTTTTAAATATTACATGAACCATAAAAGGTGTTTTGCTGTTTTTTTTAACCATAAATAATCACCTGATGGAGAGGTTGCACCACTGCTTGGACCCTAGAAAATAAGAAAAACTTTATCATTAGTACGGGGCTGATATTTTAGTCAAATATTTTTGTCAAAGTATGAATTTTAAAATCATTTCCGAGTGAGGAGTTCAGTTAGTTGCACATGCAAATTAATTCAGACTAAAAAACTACTTGATTTAATCTATAAAACTTAATAAATAAAATATAAATAAAATGTTAATAAGTTTCAAACCTTTTTTTCTAATTTTAGAATAATTCTTGGTCAATGACACTGTTTCAACATACTATGATAGCAGTAGAGCAGATAAATAAAGCCATCAAAAAATTGAAAAATATCTCACATCTGACTCAATTTCATAATCCTCTTCATTCATCCATTCATTATAAATATCCAAATCATACAACCACCGACCATTGACCTTGGAAAAAGAAATACATTTGCTACTAATTGCATTGATATCACAACCAGAATTTTCCTCAAAAATGCTGGGGGCTGGAATTTAACAAAATTTCAGGGGGTACCTATTTTCTTGTGTTAAAAGAAAAATGTTCATTATATTTTTGTTAAACGATCCAAATCAATTTTGGGGAAATTGAAAGCCTCAATTCTATGAGATTCAGGGGTTCTTAGTAAGGATTTCCTTGAATTACACGAGGTGCCACATCACAGGGGTACCTACTAATGTGTGTTCTTTAGGGGGTACCTACAACCTTGAAAGGTGTCATGATTACAGCCATTACACAAGGAAAGAGCACCTTTGTCTGAATATCTTTAAAAAACTAAAACCCACACCCGTCTCAGATATTCAGCATCCTTTAAAACTAATTTTTTTCTCAAAAATCAGGTTCCATATAACATTTGAGAGTATCCAAGTTCTTAACTTTTTGTAAAAAAATCAGAAAAAACTAATGAACCAATCTCGAGAAAAGCTAATAACTAACTGAGGTTTAGGACCTCCAGGTAGGTCCAAAAATGAAATAGAAAGTAAAATAAGCCAGTAATCGGGTGAGTGTAACACATTACCTCCCATGGTTTTGTTCTTTGTGGTGGATCTTCTGGTTCCTGATCACATTCGCTTAATGGAATCAGCGAATCATAACTAAAATCAGAAATAAAAACTTCTGTTTTAAAAAACCTGATCTTATTAATGGTATTTGGTATTAAAAACAGATTGAACCAAAAATTTTAAGTTGGGTTTTAGCAGAAAAAAACGATACCCTCCATGTTTAGAAAGTAATTTTTCAAAGATCATATCCCCCAGGATTTCGTACCAAAATTTGTGAACTCTGGATTTTCAGCATTGATATTTTTCAAACCGCGCTGGATTGGCGTTAAAGATATGATTTTTAGCAGCCATAACCCCCTGGATTTTCAATTTATCACGCATACACCCCTTGACGCTTTTGAAGGTTGAAATTTACCTGTCAGGGTAATACCACCAATGGACAAGCACCTGTTTATCTTTTTTCAAGATTGGGCGAATCCAGTCCTCTAAAATATAAATTATTTAACATTTATAGAAAGTCGTTCTTGTGTTTGATAAACACCAACAACAAAAAGAAAGAAATACAAAATTATACAGGCTTCAAATAAATTTATGTCATAAATGTGATGCCAGAAATACCAGATTTTTTTATTTCATTTTTTTTAATGTTTTTATTATGCAAGAAGAAATGAAAGCACTACCTGTTGGCTTTTGATGATTTTTTAAATCAATTCCTGAGAAAACAAGATTTATAATGTCTAACACAATCAAAATGTTAAGTTTTTTGTACGTACAGAACAATCAAAACAAATCTTTCTCAAACATTAAGATTATCACCAAAATGAGCCTTACAAACACTTTTCAACAATTTTTGTTAAGGAGTTTGAGTTACTTCCTTATATGGAAGTATGTCATTTTTCTTGCATATCTAATGTATCAACCACAGTGTTTGGGAAAATTCACCTCAGATAATAATCATTAAAATTCTAGAGTCTAATGCTAAGAAAAGTCTACACCTTTTTCTTTTTATAAGCATCAGGTAAATTTGGATCAGCCTCATTTATGCTTAACAAAAAAAGGAATTGGGGCTGAATCCATGCTTACAATATGCTTATTATGCCTATGCCAAATAAGCATAAATATTGAGTTTCAGCCTTAATTTA
>JAUJPO010077284.1:0-11051 GCA_032270745.1 Tiaropsis multicirrata
CGACACAGATAGAACATCAATTAGCTGGCAAAAACAATACCGTCAACATTCCAGCCGCGGCTTTCTTATACTATGGTATAACGTTCTGCTTGATTGGAATTTTCAAATCACATGAAGGATTTGTGTATGTGAAAATTCGTTATTGTGATTTTTCTTCGGCAACAGAAGCTCCAAAAATTGTAACCTTGATTTCTTAGAAACAGAAAACCCAAACATTGATTAAATTTTGAAGAAGTGAAGAAGATTCATATCAGGCTGTTCTATTTACATAGTGACGCAAATGATTTACACCAGCCTGATAAAAATCTTCACTTAAAATTTAATCGATGATTGGGTTTTCTGTTTCTAAGAAATCAAGATTACAATCTTCACTTAACTGTTGAGTAATAGTTGGGTAGAAACCTTTTTTGTTTTGGGTCGGTACCAAGCCCCTCTAAGGGTCGAAAGAAAAAAACAGAAAAAAACCTCTCTAAGGGTCTCGATTTAAAAAGAAAATTAAGCAAAGTGTCTTTAAGGATTGAAATTCTCAACATTCATGGTGAGGGGTCTAGGCCGCACATACCCGTCATCCTTGAACCCTAGTACCCCCCCCCCCCCCCGTTCTTGAACATATTCCTTGGTGCTGCTAACTCTAAGGCCCAAAAACAGTTTATCAAAAGGACATGCAACCCCATTGTGTGTGTGTCTCAGTTGATATAAAATGACGAGCAATACAATCTCCCTAAACAACGAGGGTAATATGTCACTGCGAGTACACGTTTTTTTATAAGAACAAAGTATATAAGAACATAAGGATTCAAGGTCAAAAAATTAAGAACATGGTAAGAACATTTGGAAGCTTTAGAGTATAGAAATAAGAAAATAAGAACATTATTAAATGACCTAATTAAGAACATTTTAAGGCTTGAAACCAAAAAAAGCTAAGAACATCAGGAGGTTTCTTCGAATTTTAATGTTCTTATAAAAAGAAGGAACTTTCGAAACGACTCTTCAATTACTTGAATCACTCGACAACTTTTTATTTTCTTTGAGTATCCGAGTTAGAGGATTGAAGTGCTCTATATCTATCTGTAGCGAAAATTATGATAAATCTCAATATTTTTTCGATCAGGATATAGAAGTTGTTCCCGCCGCGCGTGGGGTTTTTTGAATGTAACCAATTTTGTATGTAACCAATTCGTACATTCTAGTCGTTTTTATTTTGAGACGTTGACTCATATTTTGACATTTATAAGTGGAATCCTGATACATTTAGTGGTTTTAATCTTTCTTTTCCGGTCACAAAGCATCTCTAGTTATTAGTAGGTAATTGAAAGATCTTGCATGTGATGACTCAGGTTGATTTTGTATGAGTAAAATGACGGCACGTCCAGGAAACATCACCCAGCCCTCAGCCAGTTGTAATTGACAACCAATTGAGGTGTGCTGATAAGTCAAGTCCAGGAAACACGGTGATAATATGATAGGAGCTTTAGCCCTTGGTATTCAACTCACCTCATATTTTGTGCCCTTGAATCCCGGGAGGTTTCAGAGAGAGTCACTCGATCTCAAAACTACAGGTGGTTTAATTTGCCGCTTATTTGTGTTCAGATCCTTTTTGTTTAAAAAGATTGGTGAATCTATATCTGCATTATTTTGAGCCTACTTGAGTCAAGAAGTGTAGGGGTACCCGTCGGTTCAATCCCCGCTTTTTTATGTTAATTTTTTTCTGTTTAGATCTCCAAAAGACTGTTGCCTCTTGCCTAGAAGGCGTGGAATGTTGTTTTTCTAAGGTCGGAACGTTATTTGGACGTTAAAATAATGTTGAAGGATGATTGTCATGTGTCTGCCAGGTTATTTACAATTTAATATTTTGATGTACTTTGCATTGCAAATTTCGTATCAAACTTTTCCACAATTTTAAAAGTCTGTGTTTGTCTAAAAATAATTCTTTTGCTGTGTCGTGTGTGGTAAAAATTAAATTACAATACAACCTACATCTAGGAAAAACAGGGACCAATATTTGATAGGAGCCTTAGCCCTTATGGTTTTCAACTCACACCATGTTATGTTCCCTTGACTCCTGGAGGTTTGGGGGAGGACACTCGATCTCAAAACTACCGTACGGCTGGACAACATTTGGTTCTCAAAATCGGACCTTTACAGTGCAGTGCAAAATCTGCTAAAACCGACCCTTACAGTGCATTTTTCGGCTATTTCCCCCAGTATTTGCAAATATTTTCTTAAATTTCCTATACCTTTACAGTGCACCTTGGATTTGCCAAAGCCTCGAAAAAAACCTACCTTTAAGGGTCGTGGGCACTTACCATGAGTATTTCTTGTAGCAAAAAAATATGATATGGAAATTGAGTGTCAATTCGGTCAGAAAAGAACTTCAAATCATACTGAAAAAAACGAAAAAGTATTACTTTTCAATCAAGCTAATTTATTGATATAGATAAAATTTAACAAAAAATAACTTAAAAAAACTCTTGAGGATGAATATTTTCTTTCAGAGGTAAAAATTAGAAGAGACTGTTTTAAAAATCTAGAATCTAAATTAAACGAGGTATGAGATGAGAATATTAAAACCACTAGTAAGCTTTGATTTTCGCGTGCCACAAGCAACGTAGAATCTATTAGCACTTAACAGAAGACGTGATAATCGTATTCAGCCGGCTAATTTGATTTAACGTCCGAACAACGTTGGTTCCACAACATCTGAACGTTATTTGGACGTTGAAACAATGCTGGAATAACGCTTTGCGCCTGTTTGGATATAATCTGACGAATCTTTTAATTGAGATAGTTAATCTTTGACAACGACTGAAATTCCATTAGTTCCTAGAAAATGTAAAGTTTTTTTTACAAAATAAAAATTTTGAAACATAATTTCCAAAGGTTTTTATCAAACTACACTTCCAAATTATGTCACATGTTACATGTTACATTTCCCGTTCTATCATAATGCTCTTCTACACACCAGTAAATAAGAAAAACGACCGGACATCTGTCGGAAATCGATGGAAATTCAACATAAACTGTCCATCATCCTGCTCATACAATATTCTATCATGTTTTTCCTTTAGAACTAACATTACGAAACCCTTAATTTTTGCATAGGAAAGAAAACAAAAACGTATATATTGCAACGAAATTGTAATTTGGACAGGGGAAGCTGATGCATAATAGTGATGTTAAACTCTTTTTGCCTTATGCAAGTGCATAGCATGGCAGTATTTGATTATTATGTTACTAAGGACTATTTTGGATGAGTTATTGACGAAAGCCATCATCAAAATACGCAGGAACTAACAAGGACAAGTTATTCAACAATTCTGTCTAGGCGTGGCTCATCATTTCAGATTACTTTCAGCAGCTCTTTATATGAAAATAATAGATTTCTTCAAGGATATTGATTCAGATATATGTTTATCAGCGACGGATACGGAAGTTTTTTCTTTCAAAAATCTTTGACGGAGGAGAGTGTTGCTTTAGCTCACATTCCTTATATGGAAGTCAACACTCTCCTTCAAATTTGGTTTTGAGTACCTTCTGTATCCGCCTCTGGGTTATCAACTGTGGACACTACCTTTAAGAACAAAATGTTGCTGGACAAACAATTGTTATTTTTATTTATGAATATTGCATTGCATAATTTTGGTGGCGAGAACTTATTCTGGTGAATACGGCGAATTTAGTCAGAGTTCACCAAATTAAGTGCTTGTCAAAATTTAAAATAAATTATGAATCGCCAGATCGCCAGAGCAAGTTCTCGCTTGCAAAGAGCCACACAACATAATGATCAAAATTTGTAATGCGGAAGGGAGGCAGTGTAATAAAACCACTTAAGTTGATTGCAAAACCCATCTATAAACAAATTGTTCTTAGAATACATCCGGAACTTCATAAGATCATATGTATATTTACAATCATTAGAGATATAAGAGTGGGCTTTCAACGGTAGCCTAGCAACCACAAAATCAAAACACTGAAGTTGTTCATTACGCGAATAGTGAGATTTAGTGATTGAGCTCATCCAAAGTCATCAAAATTTAACCTTCGTATACCGAGTGCCAAGTGAGAAAATCGGAAAAGTTTACCCAAATATCATGATACACGCCCTGTGCTGTACAATTTCGCATTCAAAATTTTCAATATTCTAGAATATCCAGAATTTGAGGATCAATGGATATCCAGGGGGTTCGAAATTTTTGGCACGGATATCGAAGGGGATGATTGGTGTTAAGAAAAATCGACATCCTCAACAGTGGGAATATGGATTTTTTCAAGAAAAGCCTAATCCACCGATCTGCCTTCTTAAAAGTCAAGGGTTTCCGGTTCAATTCTCCGCTTATTTTTGTTCAGATTCTTACTGCTTAGATCACCAAAAGACTGGTGACTCCTTCCTAGGTAGGCACGGAACGTTGTTACGTTCAAACAAAGTTGTTGACGCAGAATGTTGAAGCAACGTCATGGGTCTGCTGGGTTATATACAATATAACATTTCAAATTTCCTATCAGCCCTTTCCATATTTTAAATCTGTGTCTGTTTGTCTGAAAAAAAAGATTTTTTTGCTGTCTGGTAAAAATTAAATTACAATAAAACATCCGTAGATGTTGCAATCTAAGGATTAACAGGGACCAATATACAGACCTTCAAAAAATTGATTACTTTTTTTGTTTTCTCTCTTTAATTCCGCCCACTTCGGTTTCAAATTTCCGGACACAAAATTAATTTAATTCCACCGGACACTGCTATTACAATAAGCTCTTGTGTGAGCATGATTCAGCATTGGAATTATCTCGTAATTTTAAGAAAGATGAAGAAAATATCAGTAACCCAGTAGATAGTACGGTTTTTCAACGTCTTTACGTTTCAACGTCTTTACAATGTTTTAACGTTGAAACCACGTCAAACCAACTTTGAAAAACACCTTCCTGTGTCTATATGTTGGGAAGAATAATATCTTGCTAAAAGAGTTGCTGGAAGTATTATGAAATATTTTGCGTGACAAAGAAAATACCTTCTTTTTTATTATTAAGCTATTCTTTATATTCCTAATCTTGACACCCTCCCAAAATTTTCGGGATTGGAAATTACCACGTTCCTAGCAAGTTTAATATGATTTACAATAGTTTTCATTCGGTCACCTGCAGCCTATGTATTTTGATTTTCTATACTTGTGACAAAGGAAATTGATGTCATGCGCATTTGGTGCTTCTTTGTCGGTACACAAACAGACCTGGAAAGATCGACGGAAAATTCAAATGTTCTTTTCCCTAAACGGTTTGTTTTTATTTTCAATTCCTAGTTTGTGAGATTTTTCAAACTAAGCCTGAACAAGTGGAGGTGAAATATCTTTGGGAAAAATCTAAATACACGCTGAAAGATGCCATTTTCTCTTATTTTCTAATTCTAATACGTGCCCCTATTTTTTCTATGGGCATTTCTTCCTACTTTGACAATATTACTGTTGGCTTTTGTCAACAGGGTGGCTGGGTGACTTTGAACTATTTTATGATAAAAGATACGTGCCCCAGTGTATGGCGCTCGTTTCTATTTACACTTATCAAAAATAAAAGTAGTTAAAGGTACACAGTTAGATAATGCGGTCATCTTTTGGTTTGCAATTTTTGTTTAGAATAAATAGGGTCTTGTGTCTACTCACGTACGATCCTCTGGTTAAATTAGGAATTGTTACAATGTTATTGTTAGTTTAATGGCGCTTTGATTTGTTTGGTACCGCCCCTGTTTTAAATACAACCAATGTTGACCATGTTGACTATACACTTCATATGTGGAGGTAGCCTAACTATAATTCAGCGACGGTGGCCAAGTGGTTAGAGTGTTCGTCTCCCGTTCGCAAGGTTGTAGGCTCAACTCCCAGTCGGGTCAGACCAAATACTTCAAAATTGATACTCGCTGTTGTCCTGCTTGGCACTCAGCATTAAGGGATTAGAGTGAGGGTAAGTAGAAAAATCCAGGGAAAGGAGTGGCGCCCTCCCCTCGACTGCGGTCGCAAGCTTACTTACTATAATTCAGCTATATTTGAAGTATTAAACCTCAGGCGCGAGACGCTCATTTGCGTCCTGAAGAAATATTTTTTACCACAGTCCTTTGGCTATACAGTAGAACCTCCAATTAGCGGACACTCTAAAAGGCGGACACCTCGGATTAGCGGACAAAATATTTTTCCCCTCTGTTAGAGTTAACCCTAGAGGGTAACCCTAACTCTCCAAAAAAGGCAGACACCTCTAATTAGGTGGTGTCCGCTAATTAGAGGTTCCACTGTAGTTCGAGACTAACTACCTCATTTAAAGGTATATAAACCGAATGCTTTTATTTAGAAAGAATATGAAATGAACATTCTGCCAGTTCTAAATCCTTTGTCTCTCTTTTTTCAAAAACACAAAGGGTTAACTCTTTCAATACCACTAGATACTGCTCAAAATTATTGGTACTAAGATGAACAAGGCATTTTGAATAAAAGTTTCTTTATTTCGATGCGTAATAAAGGTAGCGTCTGCTGTGTTATAATTTGTATTTCGTTACTTAGCAACTAAGTGTTGAGGGGAGAATGCGTACCGCTGAAGAGGTTCAAATATCACAACAACGTTATTCCAACATTGTTCCAACGTCCGCAAATAACGTTCTGACCTTTAAGCGACGTTATTTCAAAGTTGAAACAATGCTCCGTGCCAGCTGCGGGTAAGACATCTCAAATATCACAACAACGGATCCGTTTTAAGAAACAAGTGTTTGTTTTTTTGATGATGAACGGAGGGAGGCTTAGAGTGATATAATGTCACCAAAAACACAAATATTTGCTTCGATGTCATTTCTTGTAAGGGCACAAGGATTTAACTATGACGTCATTTTTAGGACAGGCATATCAAAAGATTAAACATTTTAATTTCTTTACTAATGCGTGTTGTGTGTCGGTGTCTAATTTTAGTTTCTTATATCCAATAGACATGGATTACTAACATAAAATGCCATTATTTGCAGTCGATTTTTCTTTTTTTTTTGACGTCAAATTTAAGTCGGGAGAAAAATTCCAGACTGGCATATTAAAATACATCAATTAATTTGCGTTTGAATCCAAATAGTTAATGAATTCGGAAATGCGACTCTCCATATTATGGGTGGGGGTCTGCATTCCAATTAGTTTGGCTTGTGTTATTGGACAAGCGGCTCGTTGCTTTATTTCTTTCATGCAAAAAAGTCCTGTTGAAATTTTTCACTCATCAATCACTTTTAATTTAAGAAGGTTAAATTTTACCAAAAAAACCGCAAATAATTTCGTTCATTCACCCATAAGCCGACTATTAGCTAGAAAATATTATGCAAACATAAGGCTTATCAAACTCTATAATAATGAACAACAAGTTGTTACAAAAATCTTAAATATTTATTTTCAGGTTTAAACCAACCCAATGTTGGTTTTTTATCTACATTATAATGCTTTATGACGTCATTCCTCCGGTATTTCGACATTGATTTCGACTTATCAACTGTTTATTTTTTGGGAAACATTAGAGTGCCTTGACCTGTGAAAGCCAAATTTATTTTATCATTTTATCGGAAACGATCTAAAAGTTTGAAGCTAATCTTCTAGGCTTCTTTGAGTAACCTGATATTCAGATGGTGAATTTTCTTATCGGCACGCTAAAGCTCTAAAGACCGATGAAAATATACCATCTGACGAATTTGACTAGTGTTTTGTGCGGGAACCGTGTTCATTTTAAAATTTGGGAGTCCGGACATGAACTAAAAACTATTACAAATTTTCAAATGAAGCGCCAAAAGGAGAACAAAATACAATTTTGAGCAGAATGGCGCAATTCAAAAAGTTGTATCACTAGACACTGCGTAATTCCTCAGATGGTTATTTTCATCGCGTCTTTAGAGTTTCAACGTAAATTCATCATCTGAATATCAGGTTATCTTTGAGTGGCATAATATTTGAATTAACGTTTATATATTCCTGATACTTATTGCTTCACACTTAGCTCGCTGTAGCGGTATTAGAGGCTTCCATTAGAGCATTTCTACTGAGGGAACCTTCGCAAGTTCTTAACTCTTCTGAAATTCGAGTCTTAAGATGTACATAATGTGATCTGAAAATTTCTACTAAAAATGAGCCATTGCTGTTTTGAAATCTTCCTTGAAATGTTCTTTAGCATATTCTAAACGTTTTGGCTCTTAACTTTGTGTATGTAACGTTTACATTAAAAGGGTCTTTCACGTATTCTAAATACATCGGGCACAAACTGGCCAACATTTTCAACCGATTTGCCGGCAAACATGTTGTTACGGTTTGCGTTGACGTATTTTTCTGAAAAATAACAAGCAGCCAATACTTCGAAATGATGGCCAACATTTTGATTGCCTACTGCAAACCGAGCAACATGCAACCAACATGCAAATTTTGGTGGAAATATTGACCAACATTTATTAAATATTAATAAATGTTGGCCAATATTTGTTGAGATTTTTTTCCATTTCGAGCATGTTGACGCGTACCGCAAACCGGCCAACATTGTTGGACAATTTGTTGTCGAAATGTTGGCCGACATTTTGGCTGATTTACGAGGGTTTTAAAAGTCAAGTCGAGAATAATTTTTAAACATCTTGATTGGAATATCGGACACTAGATAACAAATCCTAAACTTGTGTGTATATGCACGTATAATAAGCAGGAAACAGTTTCGAATTTTGATTACCTCGTGGTATTTTGTTTTTATCATAATTTGTTAGGATAATTTGTCTGGTTAAAGTAATTAATTTCACTTACAAATAAGGCAAAAAAAACTTTATCAAAATAAAAACAAAGTTCCGATTTTTGTGTTTTAGTTCCGAAACTGTCAAAATTGGACGTTTGTCTAGCCATACATGAAAGGCTCTTAAATTTATGACCATATATAGAGTGAGCAATGTATTATGAAATGTCATATAACGGTATTGATACTAAAGGTGACAAGATATCTAGCCGCAATTAGCATGAATTAAAATTTCGCAATTGCTACGCGATATCCTGTACATTAGAACATCTGCGCATGAGTATACATTAGAACATGGACAGAGGAAATCTTTAAAATACTAGATATACCCCCTATGCCTCGGAATGGGTCCTACCCACTTAGGAGTATGAATCACAGCACATCCAGTCATTGCATCCCTGCAGTCGCGAACCGGCAGAACCATGGCTTAAATACAGACACTCGAACATACTTTTCTTGTTACTGTAGAACCTCGTGAGTCAGACCACAATGTCCGGAGTATCTACGCATACTCTTGTTACACAATTTTCCTCACATGGCATGGGTTGTCCCCTTAATAGCAAGGTGAATATCGAACTCGGGGCTTCAGGACGAATGACAAGTACAACAACCACTATACCACTACGCCTAGAGGGAGGGGGCATTTTCAGAGAAAACCTTCAAAGATACCTAAAGTTTTGCAAAAAGAACAAAAATTTGTACCCTTAAGGTATTCTTCGTTTTAGTAGTTTTTGAGTACTTTTTCTTTTTGAGAAATTTTTGTTCTTATATAGCCTGTTCGTAACGTTTTGGCTTTTGATGATGTTCCTATGTCATTTTTGTTCTTATATATAAAGAAACATGTAGGGGTAAAACCACAGATATTCGAGTTTATCAAGCCTTATATGGACATGCGGTTTACATAGGGGGTATATGATGCGTCATTTGTTATAAGCTTCATTGATTAAAACCTTAAGACACTGTGCCAAGTTTGGGAGTTTTTTTAATAGACACGTTAAATGAAAACATGAAAAAGGAATTTTCCAAAAGGCACGTACCACTGTTTTAGATTGGTAGGGCGGAAAGGATATAATTGATAAGCTTATGCATTCACTTATTGAAACATTGATGAATGAAAGCAATAAAACAACAGGGAACTTGCATTCTAACATCATCCACTAACGCTAACCAGTGCCAAGATGGTATCCATTACCTTACGTAATCTTTTCAACGGACGAAACATCATAAAAATCTGGGTGTGATGGGCGTGATTCATCACGATTTGGTAATTTTTCGGGATGCGTGATTGCGCCTGAAATTTAGCGTGATCGAGTGATCTTATAATGTTCTGTTTGTCCTGGACACATCTATCGTATCTCTCCTTCCAAAAATTATACGTATCTTTTGTTTTGATAAAAATTTGTGTGAATTTTGAATGCGAATTGCGTGAATGCGTGAATTTAGGGGTAACTGGGGACCTCTTCAAATGCAGATTTACCATCCAGAATTAATAACTTTAACTGTCAATTTAATTGGCCTTCTGTACTCCCTCTAATGGGATATAGGATATCCAGGGGGTTTAAATTTCCAATATCATAGGATATCCCAGGGGGGGGGGGATAAAAATCGACACCCTGAACAGGGCGATACGGATTTTTTCTGTAAAAGCCCGATTTCTTTAAACTTTTTCCTCTTCGTTTTTTACTACTATCTTTAAGGTTTCGTTTTTGTTTACTTCCGTATAGTGACGTCAGAGTAACGTCTCAACATCAGAGCCCTTGCATCCGGACCAGAGAGTAGTTCCGAGAAACAACACAACCCAAATATGGTTATAGCTAGAAGTAAAATATTGTCAACAGAACGTCATCTCCTTGGCCTTTTCTTGTGGATCCTTGGACCTTGTATTAGTACTAGTTTCAAAGAATTCAAAATCGTTCTCCCTGTTTGATTTTGAGGAAAGTGAGGACTAACAATGGAAAACTAACAGTGACATTGCTCAAAAGTAGAGCTTCCATTCTACTCTTACCGCAAATTAGTTTTTTCTTGTGGATGTTCTAGAGTATTAGTACTTCTAGTAAGCACGAAGCCTCATTTGACGTTCCAAACAACGTCTTTCATTGCCAAAATACATCACATGGACGTCAAAACAACGTCTTTCAATGCCAAAATACATCACATGGACGTTCCAAACAACGTCTTTCAATGCCAAAATACATCACATGGACGTCAAAACAACGTCTTTCAATGCCAAAATACATCACATGGACGTCAAAACAACGTCTTTCAATGCCAAAATACATCACATG
>JAUJPO010077295.1:0-11051 GCA_032270745.1 Tiaropsis multicirrata
AACTCTCCTAGGAAAACTTATGATTCCATTTGGGACTTGAGTTGTTGTATTTTATTGAACAAGGCAATAAAAAAGAAGCGAAAAATGATTTTATTACGATAGGAGGGTGAACAATAATGTCATTACCGCGGACATAGCTAGAACGTGAAAAATCAATGGAAACTCAGCAAGTTGTTTATCCAGAGTTCTATTATATATCCTTGATTAAACCAAGTTTCGTCATTTGACTATAATCTGTAATTTTGAAACTCATGTTCAATATTAATTTCCTGGTCCCGAAATGATTTTTTATATATAAAAATAACAAAATCTGATATAATCCAACCTGTAATTGTCCCCAAACTAAACCTTCTACATACCCTTATATTTGTATTTCCCTTTTACAGGGGAGACCGTCGCATCCGTGATGAAAGCACAGAAGCGTTTCAAAATACCTCGTCCTGAAGAATACAGTCGAGAGATTGTCAAAAAGAACGACATCCCACGACCAGAGGACGATGAAGACGACCAAACTGTCGTTCACCACAAGAAGAAGCGATCCAAAGTCGCCAAGAAGCAATATGTACAATATCCACAACAACAACAGCAATATGCTTACAACAATCCTTACGCAAGCAACTTAATGGCTTCTGGTGACCTGTACGCACAACAAAATGCAGGCATGATGCAATTTCAACAACCACAACAGCCTGTCGCTCAACAAATGGTTGCTCCTGTTGCCAATATGGCTGCTGCCACTTCTCACGTGCAAAATCTTGATGGTGCAATCGCCAGACCTATCGTCACCGGTACGTTTCATTGATTCTCGTTGGTTAAAAACACTTTCAACGCTGAAAAATATGATTGATTGATCAACGTTGTAATCAATGTTGGTTATATTTACTAGAGATAGTACTTGATACATTGATAACATATTCCTTGAAGTTCTACTTGATGTCTTAGTACAATGCCCTGTACGGAACGTTGTTTTAACATCCAAATAACGTTGGGTGTCTGCTGAGCTTGACATCTCAATCTCGTTGTTTTTTTATGGGTTCTGCATTAATAACTCTCAATGAATTATCTTCTTTAGAGAAAGTATGTAATGATCAATTCGCTTTGTGTAGTGAATACGCCAAGAATAACTATTGTACTGACTACGAAAAACAAATGAGAACGCAGTGTCGAAAGTCTTGCAACTTCTGTAGTAAGTCAAAAAGTCAAATTTTATTTAATCCTTAATTATGAGTTTTTTTAACAATTGCATCGATAACGAAGCGGCTTCAGTTTTGGTTTGTTATGGGTAAAGATAGAATTTTATCTAGTTCTTTTGAGAATGAATGGGATGAATTTGTCTGCTTAATGATGAATTTGACAGCTAAAGAATTAAAGAATGCATGGGGATTTTTACCTATTTTTCCCATTTATATAAAACTTTTACCACCTACCAGCTATGATGTAGAACTTTGAATGATGTCATTAAGAGAACATCTTTTTGATTCTCAACATTTCAGTACCAGAAAGATCAGTGATGTCATCTGCAGTTCAATCATCCACAATCGATGATGATGTTTCAGGTTCTGGTGAATACTCTGGATCTGGTGAACAAGGTATCTATCATACTGATTGTAAACTTTCATGAAATTTTGTCGAGTTGATAACGATTGTCAAATGATGATGTATGTGTTTAAACCAGGAGTTTGTTATTCGGAGTTGTTTTCCATAATCGTAACTGATAACAAACATCCTTGAATCGTTGTTAGTTGGTTTTTTCATGTTATGGTGTTAATCTTTCATTACCTCCTTGCTTTTAAGTAAATTATCTTTCTCTAATATAGAACCAATGAGAAGAAACATGACAACACTCACTGGCAATAAGAGACATGACATTCTTCAAGAAAGAGCTAGCATTCCCGATCGTGATGAATCGGGCGATGGTTCGGGATCGGGTTCCGGTGATGAGAGTGGAAGCGGAAGTGGTTCGGGTGAAGCGGATACCGATATCGGACCTATTGAAGTTCCCATCCAACAGAACCAGATGCAAGAGTTCCACTTTCCCTCATCAAGGAGAGATTCTTTTGCTGGACCATCACCACAAACAGATTCGGAAGATGGATCGGGTTCAGCCAGTGGATCTGGTGATGAATCGGGTGATTCTCAAGATAACAATCAACAACAAGTTGTAGGTGAGTGTCAGTAAAGAACTTTTAAAAAGCTGGTGTTTTATGGTACAAGATTAAAAAAAGGATGGCCTACAACATCCGTACTTGTTACAAACGATAGGATTTATTTTAAATGTTTAAATTTTACAATTTTTGTTTCTAGATGCTCCGAAACCAAAAGTCTTCAAGAAATCCAAAATTCCTGGAAAACCAAAAATTCATCCAAAGAGCAGCAAGCGAAGCAGAATCCCTAACCGACCAGCTCAACCTGTTTTTTATCCGAAGATCGATTTGAAAGCTATTGCATCCTCGCTTGCTCATTACGAAGAAGCTGCTTTAGAGCTTGCTGGAGAATACCCTAAGATCTCTGATTCCGATGTCACGGAATACACTCGGTCTTTTATTCCTCATCCGGAAAGTGACGATGAAATCCGGGCTAATCGCAACCGACAAAACATTCAAATTGCTAAAATCATCACTTCAGAGCGTGCCCGGAAAAACAATATTCCGGAGTTTTTGAAAGTGAACGGTGACGTCAAAAAGCATGAGAAAGATGGTTCGATTGCGGATACTTTAGACTCTGTTCAACAGCGTTTCATTGTTCCAGGAGTTGAGCCTACTTTGAATGACTATTATGCTGAAACGGGAAAATTGAATCCTTTTGATAAGAAGGGTGCAAAGAATTACAAGAAATCACGTATCGAAAGTTACAATGCAAATTATGATCCTTATGAATATTTGAGGAACATGCCGGCTGGTGCGTCTATGGAACCCATCATCGATCCACATAAACGCTCATCTATTCCTTCTGATCGTTCGTACCCAGTCTTCTTGATGAAAGTATCACCAACTGATGAAGCTAAATACGTTGAAGAAAAAGGTTAACATTTTTCAACAGTTTTCACTTTCTTCACTTCTTTCATTGGCAAGTTTGAATGCAAGATGAAATATTTTATTTCTGTTTTATTACTTTTCAGCTGACAGACGCGGTAAAATTCGACATTTTAATGCTGAGGGTGTCGAAATCAACAACGTCAAATACCAACAAATGTTACACGGTGGCCATCCTGAAATGGAAAGTGCCGTGCGTGCTCAATTAGCAGATGCCCGTTCACGTACACTTCAAATCCAAGCTGTCCGCCCTCAACTTCCTCAATTCACGATCGCCAGCAAGAAAGCGACACTGCCAGCTTTTCCACCCGCTCCACCGCCACCTGCCCCAGCAGCTTTCCAACAACCATCAAATCAATTTGAAAACAACTTCGCTCCAATGCAACAGAATGCTATGCAGCAAGCTTCTCTATTCCCAAATAATAATCAACAGTTCAACTATGAACAACAGCCCGCACCAAACAATTTGAGTAAGTGACAATTTTTCGTCATAATGATATAGTATCGTTTGTTATAATATAGACCAGATTAGAAAAAAAACTAATTCACTGCTATCTCAAGGTTGTACAATTTATTATTTTTTTTATCCCCTTGTGCTCTCTCGCGATGCTATTCTGGTTGTAATCCTATCTATTTCATTTGACAGGAAACAAAATGTTCAACGCTTTCTTCAATGTTGGTGCCAACAGCTCTCCAGAGGAGGGTTCAGGATCAGGATCAGACGGTTAGTTGCACTCCTCCTTCATTTGTTTATTCTCTGTTTTCTGGTTTGTTATAAGTTCTTCATTGAGGGGAAAGAAATGTTGATAATAAGCTGAAAGTCAATTCGTATTGTTGTCTTAAAATTATGATGTAATTGTCTTTTACACACTCACAACGGAGCTTTTAACTCGTTAACGGGGAAGAGTGATCATTCTCACTCACATGGTTTATGTACCATTTCTTTCCTTCTCACGTCTTAAAAAAACTTTTTTCCATGCATCAAAAACACGTCACGCTCCTCCTCGTTAACGATTCAATCAACATTTCTTTCACCAAAAAAAACAAAAAAGAATTTTCGTACATTCAAAAAACAATTTTCCAATTTTTAGGTCTATCGAGCAGGAGCGTGATCTGATTGGGATGGACGAGTTGAAATCTCATCCCATAAATGTTTGGAAAATCGAGAATATCGAACCAATAAATCTACCAAAACGATTGGCTTTTATTATTGTCTCATTATATAGTCAATTTCGTATTTTAAGTTAATTTTTAGAATCTCATTTCAAAATCAGTAAATTGTGTATAAAGAATATTTTTTGTAAGAAAAATTAAATGTTCCATTAAAATTGTTATCAAATTAAATTTCGTTTCCATTTTGTTTCCAAAATTGACATTTATTGTGAGTGAGGATTGGGCTTTTGCAGAAGAAATCCTCGCCCCATTGTTGAGAATATAGGATATTTAAAGGGGTTGAAATTTTCAATATCCTAGGATATTTTCAGTAGGGATATTCAGGGGGTTGGTGTTAAGAAAAATCGACATCCTCAACAGGGGGTACCGAATTTTCTCTGAAAAAGCCCATTAAGGATTTTATCGTAAAAGCTTATCATCTAAGTCGCGATAAATTAAGTATGCCTTTTACTAGGTCAAACTTAACGTGCAATTTCTTTGTATACGAATGTCAAAAGCCGATCTCATTCAATGTCGTTCAATCATTGCTTATAAATTGCATGAATTATTTTCTCTTTACAAAAGATTTTATGTCTCACATGATACCACCTCATGAACAATTGGTTTCAACTCCTGCCATTGGCAGCTCGAAAGTCATTAACCTCAAGAATCTTTTACAAACGAGTACACCGCAAGAAAAACCACAAACTGAACGAAAAGATAACATCCCTCCAGTCATGGATACTAATAATTATCTTCGTTCAAACTTGGCTGAATTATCACCAGAGACAGCACAATACAACAGCTATCAATATCAACCGTCATTAAATGCTGGTACATACGGCCCACAATATTCCTTCAATACAATGCCCAAAACACAAGAGACCAGTTGGATGCGCCCAAACGCCCAATCAGAATTGGCTTCAGCGTTTACCAATCAAAACTCAGAAACGAGATCCAACATCCAATCACAGTCAATCAATCAACAACAAAAGAAAACGCAAATCCCTCAAAGGCATGATATTCCGTTAAATATTCAGCCAGAGACAAAGTCGAAAGTCACTTTACCCACCCTGGCAGAATTATTTCAAGAAAGACAAAACGAAGATGTTCGTAAGTAATGAGTAAAAAGAATAGAAAACCAGTGATTTATTTGATTTTTAACCCTTGTGGTGCACATTGTCGAACTCCCAAAATTGGCCGAAATATACATGAATTTTCAAAAGGTCATATCTAAAGAACGAATGCAGCTCAGAAGCTGAAATTAGGCTTGTTGGGTATAAAGATAGAATAATCTTCAAGGTCTTTCATTTTGCTAACATTGAATTTTGCATATCAGAATAAACAGGATTAGCACCACAAAAGTTAAGATTCTATTTCTGTTTTACGCTGTTTGATTTTCTCATGTTTTTATAATTACAGAACAGGCAAAGGAAACAGCGCCATTACATTCTCAACAAAGTAAGTTCTGCTATTTTACTACCTTTCTGATGTGTTTTAAAACTTTTGTCAATAATATATACATGTTTGTTTACATGTTAACACGTGCTCGCAGCGTATTCGCCTTTGTTTTTGTCACTTTTTGTCAAGATTGTCCATGTTTGTTTGTCTGTATATATTTTGTTTGTTTCATTGTTATGTATGTCTGCTGTTTGTTCTCGTTCATTGTCGTCAGTTGATGCGTTATTGAGTTCAGTTGTTTGTGTATTTGGGTGTGTACCAATGAAATTTTCGTTGTTATGGGTCGACAATGTTGTTGCACGTTGTACAATATGTCACCTCATTGTTTACATACCACCTACATGCATGAAACTCTTCGCTTGTTTTTCATTTGACAGTCGAACCTACGGCACCGAAACGAAACAATTTGCATGACGTAACGCATCACGTGACTGTTCTGACTAATAAACCGGCAGACGAAACAAAACCCATTCCCTCTCCCATGCATGCACTTTCACACAAAAACACCCATTTGGAGGGGAGCACTTCTGACGAGATATTCCCCATACTCAGACCATCAAAAATTATCGAACCCTCTCTTCGTCATGAAGAAAATGTTGTCAAGAAAGATATCATTCCCAAATCCATTTTCCCTCCTACTTTCTCTTCGCAAATGCTGCATAAATTACCAGTACCATTCACAGAGAAAACTTTCAAAGCAGATAGTTTTCCAAAATCACAACTCTCTTACCAGCCATTGCAACTCACTAACCAAACAAGCCTCATCGATTCCCCAAATACCTCACTCAACCCTCAATCAGAATCACTTACAAAAGCCACGAACCAATCAGCCTCCCCTGTTACATTCAACAACCAATCAGATTCAATAATGAAAACTGATCTTTTCGGTGATGATAAGTCTAACAACCTGGCTTCCAATCAAAACGGATCAACAAATGCATTATTGAATTCTGTTGGACAGTTTTTAGACAATGTTGGAAATGTTTCATCAATTTCAAACCTGTCAACTCCTTCCTTTACTCCTCCATCCTTTTCCCAAGCCACCTCTTCAAACGCCTCATCAAACAATTCACTCACTCCCAAAATCCATTCATTTTCAAATGAAACCAACCATTCAAACATTGCATACATTTCAAATCATCCAATCAGTACTCAGCAATCATCGTCCTTGTTATCTAATAACCAATCAAACTTAGTCAATACATCAATGACCCCCCAATCAGATTTTGTGATTCCCAAAACGAATCAATCGAATAACGATGGAGTTGCTTCATGGACGCAATATTTCCCCTCTTATTTCCCATCCAATAAAACGACATCACAACAACTGGACATCAAAACTAATATAACGACAGCAAAAAATGATACTCCTGAAGTGAAAGTTGGTGAGTATGGACTGCTTAATGTGAGCATGTCTTTATTGGTAATTATCTGGATTTGCTGTCAGCTATTGTGATATTCATGCATGAAATAATCCACGCGATTAAATTTTTAAACGGGCATCAAAGCCATTTATGTCTTTTAGAATTACCATGAAGAATCGATTTAACAATAAACCAACCAGGATAAGTAAGATAATCAAAATAGTTTTTCCAACAGGTCAAAGTCCAGCAATGAATTATCTGGTACCAGAAACAGAAGCAAGCATCCATCCATTATCATTGACCACAGCCGACGTCAAGAAACCAGCTCTTTATGATAGTGTACTTGTCAAGAAGAATCTCATCAAAGAGAAACCAGGTCAGTCCTCTGAAGATTTTCTTTTACATGATTGAATGTTTTGATCGGAGGCCTCTACCTCTAGTTTACCTCTACCTCTAGCTCACCTGTTGTCATTCTTCTGGTATCAAATCGTTTACATCTTGACTAGGAGGAGGAGATCTAGGTGGAAAAGAGAGGCTTTTGACTAATTCCAAGTTTTAGCATTATTTTACTACTGTTTAGATCTTGAATGTGGTGACGAGGATTGGAAAGGAGCCGAAGGTGATTTTGGAACGTTTTGTTACAAGAACACAAATCTAAAAGCAAGTTTTGATGATGCTGTTGAACATTGTAAAAAGTTGAAAGGAAATATGTTTAGTGTGTTGAATGCTTATGAGAATTTGTATCTACAAAATCATATTTTGACTGATAGTGTTGACCAGCAGAGTTGGATTGGTTATCATGACAAAGGTAATGATCGATAATTAGTGTTAACAACCCTTTGTTTTATATTGACGCTTTTTTTCATTTAAATTCATCTCAAGCATCAAATTAGCTTTATAATGAGTAGGTCTAAAAATGTAAGAGTATATTTTTGTTTTGCATCCTAATTTTCTTAAATTCGTACTGATCTATAAGACAAGGGCTCATAGTTAAACAATCCACTTATTATGGCACTTCTTTGGATGGTTCTTTGTCATTACCTTGTCAGGTTGGAGTCATTGTATGCATTGTTTAAGAAGCATTTTCCCTTATCATAATCCATTTAATTTTTAGTAAATATTTTGCGATTTTCTCCGCATTCATAGGAACGAATGGATTATGGAGCTGGACAGACAACAGCCGAAGTATTTACACAAATTGGGGTAAAGAGATTGATAACAAAAACAATAGACATGATTGTGTTTATATTGATCAAGAAGAAGGGAAATGGAAAGATGGAAATTGTACTTCAATTAAACCATTCCTCTGCAAAATGAAAACTGAATGTAAGAGTTGTTACAATTTTTTAGATCTTTTTGTTTTCAACATGCCTCTGCCTAAACAAAGCCATTATTAACGAATCCAAATATTAAATCGACGGCATTAAAATAACAGTGTATTAATCTGGTTCTTGGGCTAGCCTCCTTCATAGTTTAAAGAGCGAGCTATAGGGAAAAGTTGAAACACTCCATCAAAAATAATAAGCGGTTGATAACCACAGTCACCTACTGTTTACTGCGTTTTACAGTGTTGTAGTGCGGTCGAAATGTTCTCATGTTTTGAGGTAACAATTAAAGGTATTTTGATCATAGGCTTAAAGACGATGTGTCATCAAGGCGCATTTACAGAAATGTCATTCTATACTGTTTATTTTCCCAACTATTTGACAACCCGATTAGTAAAATGATTCATACCTTTAGAATGCGCTTGTGTCGCTCCTTTAAATAAAGTCTAAAAATGTAGTGATGTTTTCAATGAAGATACAACAAAGTCTTTTTTAAAGAAACAATTTGTACAGAGCAATGCCTCTAAATGATTTATTGCCTCTGGTATAGTGTTGATCTGGAAACAATTTTGTACGGCTTAAAGGCATTATACGGTGATATATTGAGGCCGGCGCGTCTATGCTGACGCAAGCAGAATTTAAATAAAAGAATCTATTCAAATTTTTAAACAAACATAAGAAAAAACGGATATAGTGTCTTGCTTCACATTTTTCTCTATTCATTACAAAAGATTCTTTATTTACATTTTGCTTATTCAGCTTTTGGCGACACATATAAAAGTACAATGGCTTTAAACAAACAAATTTAGCCTCATTTAGAGCTACTAAACTCTACTCAAATTGAAGAGATATGTAATGTTTAAAATAATCCATCTATTCCAAGTAATAAAGAATGGAATGACACAATTAATCAAAGAATGGAAAAGATTCAAAATTCAAAACAATTCATTCAAAATTCAAAACAACACTACCCATATTGATCTGAATTAAAGCAAAATATATTTCAATCCCGGTGAATAAAATAAAAATTAATCCATACAAAGACAGACAAATCTTACATCCCATGTTATGTTTTCATCATTTTCCTCATTTGACATTTGGGACTCTCTCCTCAAAACAACACTACCCATATTGATCTGAATTAAAGCAAAATATATTTCAATCCCGGTGAATAAAATAAAAAAGTTATCAGGAATCTTGCATGAAGCATACCATAGAGTAATACAATAAAAACCTATCTGTTACCATTTTGTGGACTTTGCAGGTCAGCATCTTCTTTGAAACTTGCAAAAGTCAAATATTTTCAACCAAAAAATGCCAAAACAAAACAAACCAGAAACCAAAAATACAAAAATAAGTTTCAGTCTTTATTTCATGTATATGTTAGAAAACATAGTTGAAAGCATGTTATGTGTTATTGCACTCAGAAGATACATTGAAACACATAACTTCAATTTCAAAATTCAAAGTCTTGTTTGCAAAGCTATTTTTTTTAGGGCACTATATGTTATACTTCAAAATACCAATAATCTTCAATCCAAGGTTTTGAGCTACAAATTATAACCATGGTTTTTTAGTCCCCCCTTAAATTGGAAATTCCCCTTTAAGGATTATGTCCCCCCTTAAATCCTCCCCAAAAAGTCTATACCCCTTGTGAAAAAATCCCCCCTTAAATTGAGAAAAATATTCTGAACACCCCCCTTAAATCTGTTGTGGATACTTTTCGTCATGTTAACGTGATGAGCAAAAAATATGATTTTTCAATTTGTTTTATCAATGTAAAAGTACATTTTTAAACTATAATGACAGAAAACAAAAGTCACTGTATGAAATTTATATCTATAAATAGTCTAAGCTTGGATTATGATTTTCTGAGGGAATAACTTTCCAAGCACAACCTAACGTAGAAATCCATTAGATTTAGGAACAAAAGAATAAAAGCAAGTTTTCTAAAATTTACAAGATCCAAAGGGTATAAAGTCAAAAATCATGTGTGACCTATTGCACGACCTTGTAAGGTCAGCTAAAAAAACAACAAAAAGCCTACTGTATATGCTATCTGTATAGTTAGACCAGCTAAAATATTAAGAATAAGTACTTGTTATTGCATGATATTTTTCGAGTTTTGACTTTTCGTCATTATAGCAAAATCTAAATGAAAAAAACATATCCACATATTGTACAAATAAACTAGTTTATTGTCAACTTGAAAAATAAATTTTTCTTTTTTTTCTCCCTCTTTATTTTGAGTGAAATTGACATCGAAACATTTGAAAAGAAAATCGAATGGTCGTTAATCATAATCTTGTGATGTGAGTAGAGAGGGGAGAAAAAATATAAATAAATGAAAAGACTGTGAGCATAAAGTTGATCTCTCGTTTACCAGATCTCCTTGATAAATACGGTCTCGTATTTGTACGTGTAAAAGTTTTAATATGAAATATTGGATTTATGGTTTCTCTCTTAGCCAATCAGATTGCTAATAGTTGCAATAAGGTGTGCTATTTATGATATTCAAATATAAATGTATGAGCTTCTGTACAAGTTTAAACTTACAGTATTTAATCTCCCCTTATATAACTTTTGTTGGAAATTCTGATGCCCTTGATGGAAACTCCCCCCTTATTTTTAATGTTTTTTTAATACACCTTTCCCGTAATTCAGATTTTGCCGGAAAACACGTGTGCTCCACCGTTGTGTGAAAAATAAAGTGGAGG
>JAUJPO010077306.1:0-11051 GCA_032270745.1 Tiaropsis multicirrata
AATTCACGTATTCACGCGCAAAAAAGTCTGATTTCACGTTCACGCCAACATCGCGTTTCACGCATTCACGCACAAAACAAAACAATTTCACGTATTCACGGCATAAAAAAGTGCCATTCACGCGTTCACGCAGACCGCTGGGGGAGCCCCATTAAAGAAACCCTTCGGAGAATGTTCTTAACTTTTCTGAAATTAAATTTGTTCTTGTGTTTTTAATTCTATTGAAAAAGAACCAATTTAGCTTAATATTTCGAACAATTTTCTTAAGAAATCTTCCTCAAAAGACTTAAAATATTGCTCTACTGTATGTTATGGTATGGTTTTTTCTTATAAAAACGTGTACATTAAGTCTCTATTCCTAAGAGTTTAAAGGGCGCCACATTTAAGTATTCTTAAAATGATCTAAATTGGATCGATAATTTCTAGATGTTATGGAAAATATTCTTTAATAATTCTTTATTTTTATTGAATAATACAACATCTGTCCCTTTTTTTTCACTTCATTTATTTTCAGAACTTTCTTATCAGCTTTTTAAAAAAGTTAATGGTGTGTTTCTTAACAAAGTTTTCATCAAGAAAACAGTAATTAAAAGTTTAAAGGGAAACTTTTAAGAATGCTAAAAAATGATTATTTGGATCATTTTCTCACACTATTCAATGCTTTTTTGGAAACTCTTTAAATTTTGCATGATTCAGATATCGTTTAAGCTTTTTTTGTTTTTCGTTTTTGTCTATTGAAAGTTTCATCGAAATGCACTTTGCTTTGCTTTTTTTGGGAAGTTAAGATTGCCTTATTGACAAGAGCTGCTTGATTTTTCTGTAATAATAAATTTGTGTAATTCATAATTTCTTAATTTGGTCAGAATCTATTAATAATAATTTGCACGAGGGAGAACAAGGAAATACATGAACAATTCAAATTTAATGAGGGTTGATTCATTGAAAGCAATTTTTTTGTTTTGCTTTTTTCTGTGATCAGATTATCGTTCGTAGTGTTTGTTGGTATGTGTATGTTGGTTTGTTAGTGCTTTTTTGGGAGTGTTTGTATGGGATGGATAAGAGGCTGTGAATCTGTCAATTTGAGACCACTCAAGCTTTCCGTAGTAAAGTCTCTTAAACGAGTTTGGAGAATGAAGCATCGAGACAAACATTTGTCTCTTTTGTTCAAGTGATTTTTAGAGATTTTTGTACTAAAGAACGACGTGATCTCAAATTGGAAGATGAATATGAAAAATATAAAATGATAAGATAAAATTTTGTTTATTGTCACGCTTTGTAAATTGATTTATCTGTTTCTTTTCATTGTTTTTAGCTTTGCAGATTCGAACATCTTCTTTTCTTGGTGCCCGATAGAGGCGGATACAGAAGGTACTCAGAGATTTTGACGGAGAGTATTGTATATCCATATAAGGACATACGTACAACAGCATCACTCTCTGTCAAAATTTGTGACTACATCTGTATCTCTGAAGATGCAAATAAGGATATTTTGTTTGCTCTACATTTTTTATATAGGTTCTTACTTCGGAGACTTTACAATGTTTTAACGTTGAAAATACGTTGAAAATACGTTGAAAGAACGTTGAAAAAACGTCTTTTGTCTGCCGGGAAACGTTTATCTTTGCATAATCATTTTGTCGCCACATCGGATCAGCTTTCTCATAATGTCAAAGTCTTGCATAAAATTATTATATCATAATGTATAATGTATGGTTTGGTTCGTTTAAAAGTGGGAGGGGTGATAAAATCGATAACATTTATTTAAGAAGGATTTTGCTGGTTGAGTGAATAAAATTCGTGACTTTCTACATAGCCACTGTTGTTTATGTATTTCATCTGTAAACTGAAAACCATGAACAAATAGCATGAAGTATGAAGTAGTGAAACAAAAAGTCACCATTTCTTATTATATTTTTCTGTCTTTCGTTTATACGCAGTTTTTTTGTGGCTTTTGGCTTTACCGTGACAAAGTTTTTGTTGATGTCGATGTGTTCGAATACTCCAAGATCTGGAGCTCAGCTACTTTTTGCTTTTGATAATTCGTAGCGCAGCACCATCAATGGAAGATAGTATACGACAGACTTTGTGTAAAGTCATAAAAAGTTTTCTTGGTTATCCCAAAATGTTTCTCAAACTTTTGCTGGAATACACTTCGAGATGCACAAAAGATTATTGGCCTCTTTTCCAAACAACCTTAGCTGTTATGTATTATGATATTACATTTACACATAAATTTGTTTTCCTAAAGGAAAATTTATAACTTAAAAGTCTTTTGTGTCTTGACCAGCATTACTGTAACTTTTTATTTCAATGGGAATCTTAAAACTCATTCACATTTGCTTCACATTTCCACAACTGAGTTTATGGTCAGTAAATTACACATCATTCTTTAATAAAAAAACACTGATTTGATGGGTATCTTTGTTAATGTTATTACGATTTAGTGTTTGTTTAGTTTCTAAATACAATCTTGTTGTTTGAATGTTTGTAGGAATCAAATCAAATTTAAAATGTCAAAAGGCCCCTCAAATAAAAATAAAAAGTTAATTTTGGCCTTTTGCATTTTCGTCTTGTTATAAGCAGAAGCTTCAGAGGTTATGGAACTGCCAACTTGGGTTAAATGGGTTTGGTGAACGAAACATCGAGACAAAAGTTTGTCTCATTTATTCAAGCAATTTTTACAGACTTTTGTACTACGTGATCTCAAATTGGAAGATGAATTATATTATGTTGTAGAGTAGGAGAAATAAACGAAAGGTGGATAATACAATATTTCTGCCCCTTGCTTTTGTAGTTATTTAACATAGATTTATTGAAAAATAAAAGTTGAAAATTTATATTAACGGCTTGAAACGCTCTCAGAAGTTACAGAGGCTTCGCAATGTTCTCATTTACGTATTCTTATGAGAACTATTTTCTTATAACTGTTAAGTTTGATGTAGCTTCAACATGTTAATTTTATGGCATAAAGACCAAAGACAACACGAGATGACAGAATGGATTTTTTGTTGCTTAGTAAATTGATTGATCAAGGATGAAAGATAAGAGAGTGTTGTATGGAAACGAAAATAAGAACATGAACGATAATTTTGAAACCTAAAATCAGATATCGGAGAGTATATTGAAGAGTATATTTTGTATTTTATTTTGTTCTCTAATTATTGGTACCATAATGTACTTTGACCTTTTGGGTTTTCTTACAAATTTAAAATGGCGTATTTGTCGAGAATGAAAGTTTTGGTATCCCGGTGGAGAAGTTCACGTATTTTCAACCGTTTTAGGGAGGAAATTTGGCTATTTTTGACTTTTGTCCCCCAGTATATTTTTACTAGCGCTCATAGAGGAAGACACCCCCGTCTCGGTGCCCCAGTGGAAATTTTTGTCGGTAGGGATAATAGAGTGGGAATATCGAAACCAGAATTAGATACGAAATTCTATTGTTCTCTAAAGAATGGATAGGGATGATCAAAATTTAGTGGGGATATTTTTTTTTTCTTCAATGGAAATGGGCCTTTTTGCAATGAGGACGAATTTCTCTGCTAATCTTGCTACCGGGACGGTTTTTCAGTGGGTAGGGGGTCCCTCTGGAAAAATTGGTTCTCACTGGGGTCACACCGAGTCTATGGTTTGGGGGTGTGCGAAGGTTTGATGCTTTGGGTTCTATTCGAGCAAATTATAATATACAATGTAACAATAAATAAATAGATAGGGTGGTGTGAATAGAGGCATCAGCGCTGTCTCTTTGATTTTTTTACAAGCCCTGAATTTCCGACCCTCAACATATTATTCAGCTTTTAATTTGAGACCACGACGTTTTTTAGTACAAAACTCTCGATGATCTTCGTTCTCCAAACTTGTTTAAGAGACTTTACTAAGGAAAACTTGAGTGGTCTCAGTCTCAAATTGAAAGGACTACAACCTCTCAGGATGCGAGTGGTGCCGAAAATTTTTCCTAGAAAAAACACTTGATTGAATGGAAGTGTACAGTTTAATTGTCAAACTTTGTTAGCGATAAAAAAATTAACAAAGGAATCAGTGAATGAATGCATTTTGTAATATCTCTTTTACAATAAAAGTCAATAAAACACAACAAAAGCAATTAATAAGGTCATTATAATTTCTCATTAACTAATTCGACATCGGTTTTTTGAGAAATGATTTCTTTGAAGGACCTTGGATACCTCTTGTGTTTTGTGTTTTGTGTTTTGATCGGGTTGGTAAGGTTAAAAGAATCTTTCTCTTTAGGTAATAAAAAAACAGCTTTTAGGCAGTTGAGAAATTATTTCAAAACTTTCAAGCCCACTGGGTTGGGTTAAATGGTAATATTTTCCTAGTGGGGGTCATGTAGAAATCTATTGTTCCTTCATATTTTCAGTCTTTACGACTGGGGTGAGAGAGGACATCCAATTTTCCACTCGTGGGATGGCCATTTTCTCGAAAGAATAATGTGCGACTTCTCCAGTGAGAAAATGGGTCACAGAGACAGGGGTGTTAACTCGGGTTATCATAACGTCATGATTGTGAATTAGAGGGAAATGTTTAGAGAGGCAAGTTTTGAATATCAGCGGTTGTAGAAAAAGACATTGTCATTGGGAATTATGTTAGTCTTTTTGTATGTTTCTGTGTAAAAGATTACGTAATGTATGTCATGACTGATACAGGTTGACAGGTTGTTGTGTAAATACGGTGTAAACATGAAACATATATATGATTCAAGAAAACTTGACCTAGGTGATCGATTTGATCAGTTGATGTTATGATGCTAGAAATGTATGAGTCATAAACATTCACACGACCTTTGTTATACTGTCCCCTTTTTCCGAAAATAATATATTAATAAACTCACTCAAAATGAAGGGGCTCGTTTTTTGTTTATTTACCAACTGGATTAACTGTAAAAACTAGATTAGTATGATTGTTTGCGTAAAGATTTTCATTTTAGGTGGGCAGTAGTACATTTTGTTATTCTATCCTTTTGTTTTTTTATATAAGAATCTAAATGTATTATCACTGGGATTCCAAACCTTTTAGGAATTCAAGAGAAGATCTATCCGCATGGACCATAAAATGTGGGATATCTAGAAAAAATACCAATTATACTGTATCCAAGAATATATATTTTTGATGTATCTTAACATTTATTCTTAACATATTCTTTGGATTTTGAATATAAAAAAAAACTTTTTAGGACTTACAAATAAAACATTCGTCAAATACATTCTTGACACGAAGACAAGCATTATAGCATTTATAGATTGTCTATTTTGTATGCCAAGATTGTCACCCTTGTTTTCAGGAAGAAATAGAAAACTTTATTTGCTTTACTGTTCAAGAAATAACCTTGAATGAGTTTTGCGGTGAATTCTACGGTAGGTCATTGGGAAGATTTATTTAGTTCGGCTAGCGATGATTTTTATTGACGATCTAGTTCAAAACAGTGGCACGTGAAAAGAGCTTTTCAACGAACTTAGTATTTTGCTTCAGCTAAAGCCGAGAAAAATCGCTTTGAAGTTGCGTGGTGCATCGTCACTTTGGTGAAACCTCTGAAATTTAAAGATTTCCATTGTACTGAAGAAGGAGTTAAGAGGGCAGCTATACTGTGGTTTTTGTCATTTTCTGCTATTTAAAAAAAGTTTACGACTTTTTGACCAAAGTTGTAAGGAAGTCTAAACAAAGTTGACGGCGTGCACAACATACCTTTTTATGCATCAAGGTCAAATAGTTGAGTTTTTTATTTCTGCCGTATTAATACTTTTCAAATTTGTGATGTTTTTTGTGGTTTCCATTATCAGTAAAAGAAATCTTTCTGAGAGAAGCCGCGAGAATATAAAAAAGCCAACCCATTTGATGATATAGGGCTGAATAAAGTGACCGACTGTTTGTGTCTAACTGCTCGACTCTTCAGACGTTTAAAAACTTCTAGTTGTATTGATGTTTTAGGTTTCGCTTTCAATTAAATGAAGCAAAAAGTTTGAACAGTTGGGTACCGTACCAATCGCGTCATCACTGTGAAATCTTATCCCTTTAACATTTCATGACACCTTTTACGTGCGTACTATATATCATCATAATCGTGTTTTAATTTGGAATTTTAATATGGTTACACGTTTTTTTTGTACAGTATTACAACTTTTCAACACGACGCCTGATTTCCATTTATGGACAAAAATTGATTTATTGATCTGTGTTGAAAAACCACGAAATTATAAATTTAAGATTGATATGTACGCTATCACTCTGAAGAGTCTTGTGAATCTGTCTGTCTTGTATGTAACTTGCTGAACGTGTTCCGTTTTTTTGGAACTTTATTGTTGGCAGATCACAGTTCGAATACCTGTTTTATTGGTACCATTTTGTCAACGTTTCGTTGATCTTTCGGAAATCGAAAGTTTTGTTGTACCTTTTCATTTTAAGACCTTGTCCTTGATATGGTTTTCAAGACCAAATTCTCTTTAAATTTTTGTTCTTGTAAAATGCTGGACAAAGGGTCTGTAGACATTTCTTTTTGAATTCATAATTATCCTCCATGACTCCATCTTTTATACAGTAGAACATTTTAAAATGTTAAAGTGTTTGCCAGTAATTTTCAACAATGAAGCTACCAAGTAGCCGGGTTTTTAAGAATGTTTTTGTATAAAAGATATCACGAATCGGACAAAAATCATATTTCTTGGAATGCAGAAAAGCTTGGCTTACATCTCATTACTGTAGACTGGATATGTTTATGACGTAATTTTATTCAATACAGCAGCGGGGGAAGTTTGTATGAACTTTATTCTTATTCTTATTCTTATTCTCTACTCTTGTAGTCAATTAATCTTTGTTCAATACTTAGTCTGCCTTACTTTATAATTCTAGTCGTCTAGATGCTAGACTACCATCATTCTATTGTGGTACCTCATTTCTACATTTCTCAACCCTATATTTTGTTTTGATCTTGTGTCAAGATGTCAGTGTATGCAGAGACTTACAGAGCTGTTTTAAACAAAGCTTCCAAACATTTCGGTCTTCCGGTCAATTTTACTTTTGAATGTTGTTTTTTATCTGCATTTTTGGTGTTCAGTTTGAGAGGATCAATTTCCTTCATAGCCTTTAAACTCCAAGGACGCAAGGTATAAAGTAAAGTGGAAAGAAAAGTTCACATATTCAAACACTTAAAACAATTTTACGCGTAACGTAAGCATTCACGTAAAATGTTTCCAAAATTCACGCGATTACGCATAGCGCTAGAGGGTCTCTATATAGCCTGTCATTAAGTGATTGGAAAAGTGAAGTTTGTTTGTGGGCAACCAGAAAAAATCCATATTCCCACTGTTGAGGATGTCGATTTTTCTTAAAAATTTCGAACTCCACTGGATATCCTTGGTCCTCAAATTATTACCCCCTGGATATCTTGGATATTGAAAGTCTTTTGAACCCCCTGGACATCCTTGATCCTTTGTGTTAAGAATCTTACCCCCTGGATATTCTAGGATATTGAAAATTTCGGAATCCCCTGGATATCCTATATCCTTAACAGGGTGGATACGGACTTTTTCTGGAAAAGTCCAAAGATGAAATGGCCTTCTGAATAAAAAGTCCTATTTGCTTGTATTATGAAAAAAACTTCACATTTCAGGTCAGCCAAACTTTTCATATGTATACCTACTTAGCTCATAAGTTCGCGACCGCAGTCGAGGGCGACCCGAAGGCTCCCTTTTCAATTAGCTATCTACCCAAAGGTAGGGAAAGGCTCCACTCCCATCCCTGGATTTCTCCAGTTACTCTCGCTCTAATCCCTTAATGCTGAGTGTCAAGCAGGCCAGGAGCGAATACTAGTTTTCAAGTCTTTGGTCTGACCCAGCTGGGGGTTGAACTCACAACCTTGCGAACGGAAGGCGAACACTCTAACCACTAGAGCACCGTTGCTATTTACTTAGTTCATAGTCTGATGATGTTAAAGCCTTTTCTACTGTAATGACGGTATTTACACATTAATTAAATGATCTTTACTGATCTTGCTAATTCGTTCTAAGTTTTAAACTAATTAAAGTGGAATTAAGGATTTTTTCTTCTCTACCCTCTATCTGTTCACGGTTGTTATAATCTTGTACCAGCAGTGCAGTAGTGATATGAATTTGTTTTTCTTTAAATTAATTCGTACACTGTCTAATTTTACTTTTTATGTAACTCTGGAAAATGGGTTTTGAATAAAGGCTGTTTTTTTATATTTCTTTCAATTGTAAGAGAGTATTTGATGCCTGGGACGAAAATGGGCAAAATTGTTGCTTATGGTATGTGTGGACCTTTTAAGGATAGGTTTTTCAAACTTAAAAAGTCTCAAGAAAAAGTCAAAGAGTTCCTCTAAGGTTTCTTTGAAAAATTTGGTCAAAGTGTCTATTTTAAGGGACGAAATTTTTAATTTAAGTGTCTGAGCGTTCTTTTTTAATTGAAGGCTGCAAAAAGTGTCTTTAAAGGTCGCTTTTTTGGCAATTTTTTGAAAACTTCACCTAAGAACTAATCTCTCAGATTAGAGAGGTCTCGTCCGTAAAGTATCCGTTATCCTTCAACCCTAGTACCTTCTCCGGGTATAACGTCCATTATGTTCATTCATCGCTGAAGCTCAATCAGTCACTTACTGCCATCTACGGCTGCCCACCTCAGTGTCATTGTATCCTTCTTTAATTTGGAATCGTTTCGTCAATTTTAGGCCAGGCGCCATAAAAAGGATTTTTAATATTGTGACAACAAGAGTCACACACTTTTAAATCATTCATCATTAAAAGCGGTGGAGAGTTTGACTTTTTAAATAAGGGAATCCGTTACCATCTTTCTGCACTCCATCTTCTTGTGGAAATGTAAATTGAGATGCTGACATGAAGGTTTCAAGTAGTCTTTTATTGTATTTTTTTGATTTGTGACTTCATTACTCGATTAGAAAAAGGCTAAAATGTATCTATGTATCCTTTTGATAGGGAAATATTGTTTACATTGGTTTGGTTGTTGAAGATGATGTTTGTTTGAATTGCGTTTTAGTACTTATATTGTTCAATTTATTTGAATTTAATCTTCAGTTTCATTTATTCCTTATGATAATTTTTAAAACACCCTCTGTTCCTAAGTTACTACTAAAACCTTAAGGGAATAAATTAAAACGCTTTAAGTTTAACCCACACTGGGGTAGGTCAAATGATAATAAGTTTCTAGTCATTTAAATCCATCGTTCTTTCGTCTTTTTTTAGTGGGGTGGCTCTTTAGGCCCCTTCTGATTTGTCACACTTAGGAGAGAAGTAAATCCACTGGAAGATTTCCACTGGGGCAAAGAAATGGGTCTTTTGTGAGCATCAAATTTTCTTAGTACCTTTCTTTACCGGCACTGTTAGAGGAAGCACTTTGTATTATGTGATATAATATACATTTTATATTACATCGTTTTGGAATGATTTCAAAAACATATGATTAGTGTAGACAATACATTGGTAACTAAACCAAAAACCACATTTTAATCATTTTGTTGCCGTAATGATAAAGAAAGCTTTTCACACACCAAAAGATCATTCGGCTAGTAAACTTTCTTTCTCTCTTTTTTTATATTGTACACAATTGCGGTATATAGTTTATGAGATGGAATAGATTGTTCATATTTAGCCTTCTCATGTACTTTATTGTCTTTATTGGTTTTTGGTGGTGGGCACTTTCGTGTATGTTTGAAATATTGGTGATATATTACACGTTTTCTGGATAATAGCTAAAAGTTTTTAGTGAAACTGCCAATTTGAGACCACTCAAGTTTTCCGTAGTAAGGTCTCTTAAACGAGTTTGGAGAACAAAGCATCGAGGCAATAATTTGTCTCTTTCATTCAAGCGATTCTTAGAGACTTTTGTATACTAAAGAACGATTTGATCTCAAACTGGAACATGGTTTATACATAGGCTACATTATTTCATTATTTACAGTTTACAAAAAAAAAATGATGTAATTTTTAAAATGGTGAATCTTCAACTTGCAAATGCTAGATAGTTGACCATTTATTTTAAAATCATACAGCATATTTGTGCTTCTGCTATTTCGAAATAGGTCTTATGCTAGAACATAAATCAAGGCGCAGACTGATAATACAATCATCTAGTTGTGAGCTGTCATATTTACGATCTATAGATTCGCGACCATTACGTAGTCTTTCCTGATGCTTGTCACTAGCTTTATTGCTTAAAAAATAGTGGCAGATGTTGGGACAAATTCACCAACTCCACAAATAATAATCTAAACACTTTATGATTGAACTGAAAAGCAACCAAAATTTTGGCTATTCGTGTAATTCTTAGTCATCTAAACGACTAGAAAAAAACAGATTTAAAATAAGGAGTCGAGATGTTCTACGGGAAATATTGAGTTGAAGACGAATATAGTTTATAACTACTCCCGCTGATTAAGTCTAAGTAATTCTATATTCTCAGCTCATCTACAAGCAGACGGCTGTTAGTATTACACTCTGAGCTCTCTAAGATAAAAATCGGAACTAGAGAGTTATATTGCATCTGGCTTTGTCAGAACCTCGAAAAACCTACCCTTAAGGGACGACGTTCGTTATGTCACTTACCTTGAGTACTTGGTACAAATCGAATGGGATAAAAATCGGTACTAGAGAGAAAAATTATTATAGGAATTAGTATTTATTTTAAGAAAGAAATAGACTTGTGAATATTTGGCATGCCGTGCGTTTTGTGAATAAATTATTAAAAAAAACAAAAAAAAATAGAGAGCCCAGCAAGCATATGACATCTTTTTAATGTTCATTTGACGTTTTTTTTTTGTTTTTTTTTTAAATATTAATGAAATAATTATTTTTTATAATAATAACAAGAGCACGGAGGCTGTCCCGGCACGCCAAATATTAACCTAAACATATAATCCTAAACAATTAAAAAAAATAAACACTAAACAGTTCTCCTAGTTTTTTCAAACATTTCAACATCATTTAAATCAAAGTCCACTTTCTTAACACATCTCGAACCACGTAAACATAAAATTCCTGAACGCAATAAACAGTATGAAAGTTTCGTTCTCAACC
>JAUJPO010077317.1:0-11050 GCA_032270745.1 Tiaropsis multicirrata
TTTTGTTTTAAAATATGTAGAACAACTAAGAACTTTTTCTTCTTTCGAATCTGCTGTTCGAATGTTTTTGTTTAGAATTCACTAAAATCATTTTTGCGTTCTAAGGATCAAATTACACTTTGCATGAAAAAATAAAGGTTTACAGAAATCAAAAACAGACAGTAAAGAAAAATATTTAGGAAGTGTTATTTAGCCCCCCAGAGTTACATAAAATCATGCAGGTACCCCCGAGATGAAGCCCCCCTCCCCTCATGTCAGGAAAAACAAACAGCTCCCACCTCTTATTGTTGTTTTTGAAGCAGGAAAGTTGTTTTTATTGTCTCTGTGCAATTATTTATCTTTGATTTTGGTTTGATTTGGTAAAAATAATAGAAATAATGAATTTTTTTGAAATAATGAAAATTTTTAAGCGGCAGCTCAAGAGGATGCGGGCGGGCGACGGTAAACATCAGAACATCAAATTCCCCTCGCCCAATGTGTATCAAATTATTTCTCTTTTAGAAATAATCATACAAAAATAAATCTTTACTTTCCGTCTGTAATTACACAAAATATTTTATTTTGATCAACCGAACATGAACAAGTTCGGTCGATGCCGAGGGTCCTCTCGTATGGTCCGACCTAAGGTATGTGCTGCCCTTAAGGGTAGATTTTTAAAGGTTCTGACAAAACTAAGGTGAACTGTAAGGAAGTAGGAAATTTGTGAACTTTGCTAAAACCAAGGAAAAATGCAAATTTTACACTGCACTGCAAGGGTCCAAATCTGAAGGTCTGAAGGTGAATCGCGCCCCAAAAAAACAACAACATCTTCAATTTTACTGAACACTGAACATAGGGAAAAGACTAAAAAAAGATATGGATTATGGATATTTATTACTGATCAATGAGAATTATTGAGACTATTTCTTGCTTGTTAGTATAGCTTGGTTCAAGTTATATATATATACAGTTTGTTTGTTGCAACTTTTATTGTTTTGTGTTTTAATAACAACAGTTTTCAGAAATACTTCTTTGCCCTGTAACTTTGTGGATTTCATAATTAAAGTACTCGTAATGGTTTTCTTTCAATGCCAAGTTCAAGATAAGCAGTTTAAAAACCGACGAGGAGAGGAATTTTTTCAGTTCTTGATTTTTCTTTCTTTTTTGTTTGCAGTGAAATTATCCATTGGCAAAGCAAGATGTTTTCTTTGGATCCAATGCCCTGAAATTTATTTCTTCCCACTAAGGACTTGTTACTTGAAATGAAAACCTATATAGTCACTATTTGAACCTCATGTGTGGTCTACTAGATTAGTGACCTGTTCAGTCTGAAGGTCTCTAGTGAACGGGTATGTGGTCCCTATGTGCTTTTTATTTGGGAAATTTTGCTTCCAATTAAAAAAATCCTAAGAAAGCTCGAGCATTTCGACCCTTACAACTTTTCAAAAATAGAAACCCTCTTAACTTTTAAGAGATGTAAAAAAGAGACGTTGTCAACTTTTTTTGCAACTTATGCCCTATTTGATTGCTGGAAAAAACTGTTTGAGTATCAAACTTTTTTAAAAACCCAAAAAATTGTGAGAATTTGATTAAGTACCAGTCCGGTTCAACAGAAGAATACTCCGTGATCGGATTATAGTTTGTGAACTGAGTATAATACGGGGTTATAATCAAAATATATTCCAAAATATATTCCGTGCACGGAGAATACACTGTTATGAAGATTGTGGTATACTCTGTTTTGTTCATTTTATTCTGCCTAGAATGACAAAATAATTGTAATTTGTTTTATTTTGATATATTCAGGGCTTCATTCTATCATGTTAAAGTATTGAAAATTTTACATGTATTGGTACCGCAGGGATAATAATTCAAAGGTATTTAACTCGTATCGGATAGGATGCACGGTAGGACGGTACTGTACTATGCAGAAAATATACGGAAATGTTGAATTTATGCAATCACAGGCGTGTTTTGTTTTTGTTGTATCATACGATATGTCTATAATACTGCACCGGCCTCTAAAATTACTCCCAGTAAATTACTCACAATGCAACAGTTGAATTTTAGCTATAATGTTTTTCTTTAATAGAAAAAAGTAGTTTTTTGTTTTCAAACATTTTTCATTGTTGTAGCTCAAATTTTCTGTAGCTGATGACGTAATCTTGTATTATGAAACAATTTACAAATCTCAGCTTATACTTCTGTTGAACCAGACTGCGTTTGATAAGGGACGATTAGTTTGATCAGGAATATGTAATAGCAAAGCTGGATGATGAATGAGAATTCCTTAGAGAACTGCTTTCTTTATCTTTTCTATTGTTAACTATTCATAATAGAAACTGTACTCTGTACCCTTGAGTGTTCTGATTTTTTAAGAATAATAAAGCAGGAAAAGTCTTTATACCAGTACGCCAGCACAACCCTTGCTAATGTTTCCACTTTTCATCAAAAAAATATGCCTATAAGATACAGTAGTCAAGAATTTCCTTGTAAATAAAATTTATTTTTTGTCAGCATGTGTCATGAATTTGACAGGTTTTCATGATTTTCTTTAAAAAATTTGGGTGTAAATATTCTGAAAAATGTTGTTGACAATTGACAGTTGGTATGACTCGCTATCTGAAAATATCAGTGAGAAAGATAGGCACCCAGCGGTGTAATGCCGTATTTCAAATGAAAAAGTGCTACTTATAATCTTAAAGAAGACATTTCTTATAAATTTAGTTATAATAACAATCTTTTTCATCGCTTTAAATTGTCTTACATCAATGTTTTACAGACTCTCTTGATAATTGAAAGTTTTTAATTGTGAAAGATAGCTGCAGCAGCAAAATCATTGGATAAGAGGAAATCCAAATTCACGGGTTTGCAATTAAGAAAAGTTACACTTAACATCACATTTTTATGTCAAAGTACAGAGATAGAACAAGGCCTTTTTCAATGTGCTTTATCCAGCTTCGCTATTACACATTCCTGGTTTAATTAAGTTTGATCAATAATATCGCAGCAATTCAATTGAGTTTAATCATAACTGCGATGCTATTGATTGATAAAACTTAATTGAATTGCGATATCATTAATCAAACTAAGTTGAACTACAAAATCACAAAAATCATAAGAGTTTGACTAATCAATCGGACCGCAATATTGAAAATAATTATGAGAATTCAATTAAGTTTGATTACCAAACTTAATTTAACTTTAATCGGCTGAAAAAAATTGCCCAAAAAGCCTGTTCTAATGATGTTCATCGTGGCAACATGAGTACAGATGTCACCCCTGTTTACCTTCCCTAGCCGGTCTCAGGAGAAAAAAAATCAAGGAATCTGAATTACAAGAAAACTTTAGTAAAACTTTTTCAATCAATGCTTGAAACTTTCACGCATTCAGTGCTTCTTGTCTCTTCATTTAAATGGTCTCCCAGGAAAAATAAAATGGGGACAACACTGTTTAGCTCCTAAAGGCCCCTTTTTACAAGCAAAGCGCTAAAAGTGACAAGATTGTGAAGCAAGATTAATTTCTAAGAATAGGGGTGTTGTGGGTGGTGAAGTACAAGCGGAATCATGTTGCTATAGTGTAAATCAAAAAATCTTACTGTACATTTATGAATAATTTGTTCTAAGACTAATATACTCCTGTGTTCTAACTTTCAGTTTCTCACTTGCCACGATTAAAGTCACAAAGGAATAGAAAATTGCAATGTGTAGCTTGTAACTTTTTAAATTCATTTGATTAAAATACTTTGTGTGTTTGTAATTTGTTGTTTGATTTTTAAACCTAAAAACTTTGCTTTTTTCATGGTGATCTCTTAAAATTGAACAGTTTTGCACATATTGATCTGTTTTTCTTGTAACGAGATAATGCTCGAAAGTATTTATGAAAATTTTATTGTATTGCACATTGGATTTTTGAAAACTTTTGACAGCTTTTTATCTGTTTATACTGCTTTATTTTTCAAAACAAGTAAAACCTGATATGATGAATGTCTCCAATTTATCAACTTTCGGTTTTGGTTTCATATGCAATAATAAAATAGACAATAAAGAAACTGTGTTCATTGTAGTACAATAGTTGTTATCCTTTTTTGTCTCCTAAAAGTCTGGTTCTCATTCTCATTTTTTGTTTCTTTCAAACCTTATTAAAAATTTCTCAAAACATTTTTTTGTTATTTTTTTGTTTTGTGTGGCTCGTTTGAAATGGAAGGAATTTGATATGATGATAAAATTATTAAAGTTCTTTTCATCATAACTTTAAACAAAAAGAAATTTTTTGGAGATTAAATGTTACGTTTGAAAATCCTACTGTTATGTAATGTCTGCTCTTGTGTTGCACATGCACAAAATCTTTTGCCAGTGTCTTTAGTATTGTTTTACCCATTGTTTTTTTAATTATAACAATAGAGAAGAGAATTCTTGTAAAGTCAAAACAGAGACATAATTTGTCGTTCAAATTATTGAGTTGCCAGATAAAAATCTTTTGTGCTTTAGTTGTTTTGATGTTATTGTGCTGTATTTGTGACAATTTTGTACGAGCTTGAAGTTCTCTATTTGGAAAACTTGCACTGTTATATATTTTGGGTTTTTAAATGATATTATGGATATTAGTTTGTATGTTTCATGTTTGTTTGTGTCATGTATTCCACATCGGTAACTTTGGTCATGCCTCCTCAGCACCGTAGCAAAAGGTAGGCTTTTTTAACGTTGATTTTAAACGTATCATGCTATGTTTATTATATGTTATAAAAAATAATGTAAAGTGTGGCAGATTCGTAGTTTTGTGTGACAACTTCATGATAACTTCATATTCTAAACATGCTATGCTTTTACATACACTGTTTATTATTTCAAAAATTTGAAGTGTTATGATGACTGGTAGACATTTTGACTTTTTTGTCTTTTCTCTATAAATGTTTTGTTTATTCTATGTTGTTATGTTACCACTTTCAAGCTCAGTTGGTGAGCTGTGGGAGAAAGATTTATTTGTTTAAAAGTTTAAAAATGTTTTTGACCCTCACTTCCACCCATTCTTTTTAATCATTACGAGACAAAATGACATCTATGACATCTTACTCTAGACAGGCTTTCATTTTTTATATTGCATATATTGGTCCAAACGAATTTGTTTGAAGTATTTACTATAAAAACATGTTACAGAACCTTTTTAATTAGTTGTCTCTCAGTTTCTATTACTGTACATAACTATAGGTTTAAAGTAGCACAGTGACTTTAGAGACGATTAGTTTTTTAAGACTGTGTTATTTTTTTCTTGCATACAATTCCGTTTTCTGTGATGAAAATTTCCTTGTCACTTTTACTCAAAATGTGAATTTTTATGAAATGCTGCACTGTCATATTATATTTCCTCGAATTATCACCTCGTTGTGACCACTTTAAAAACCTGTTCTTCCTGCTCCCTAATTCCATGATTATAATTTAAAAGGAAAATTTCTCGCTAATGATACGTAGACAATCTCTAATTACTTTTAATTACTTTCAATTTTTGTTTAGTAACAAGTTTTCTATTCATGTGTATTAAAAAAATGAACAGAGAAAACAGAGGGTAGTCTTGATTTTGATAATATTTTTGTGTGACATGCTCTCTATCACAACTCAACACATTATATCAACATTTCTAACAAGTCCTTGTGTGGGCCTGTGTAAATGAAAATTGGAAAAAAATGAGAAAGTGGAAAGTCGAGTGTTTGTTCTTCTGTGACAAGAAGATGATTTTCTCCCTTTCTTCTTCATCTAGAAGATTTAGAAAAACATTACCATTGGCGAACACTGGAGGAAAATCCCTTGCGACTATAGCTGAACATGAACATGAACAAATACATTTTGAAGAAACGACGACTACCAACAACAAAGAGAATTTCGCGTATCTGTTGGTGCGACATTGTTGTCAATTTCTAGCCATGTGGACAGTATTCAGCACTTTGATCTGTTGCTTCATAAGGTATGCAATGCACTTTTTATTTTTGTTGTTGAAATAACAAACACCTTAATAAAATTCCATAAATTTTTGTGCGACCTCAACTTTTTTTCTTTTTTTTTATCAATATTCAAAAATGGAAGAAAAAAAGGATGAACGTTAAATTCAGCAAACTTCACACTGTTTTTATTTATTGAAACTGTTTGACGATACGAAACGAAGGGAGAGTACAACAATTAATTATAATATAATTAATATCTTTTGACGGTTCAAAGCTATTGTTATGAAGGCTAAAATTAGCCAAAAATGTCGCGCACCCACAAGTTAAAAGGGCACAAAAATTAAGGCACTTTTAAGGACTTTTCAGCCAGTTAAATTTCTTTATGAGCCAAACTTTGAAGACCTGAATTAGACCGGTCTAATAAGTAAACGCGTGGATTGCTGCTCACCCTTTGCAATTATCGCTTCTTAAGAAACCTGCAGAGATATGTAACTGTCTTTATAGACAATCTTTAAAATTAGTTGATTTGATTCTCTGAAGCAATAATTCTATAGAGGAGTTTGGTTTGGTTTAGTTTGGCTAATAATTTCATGGGTCACTAACACTGACAATCGTTCTCTCATAATTTTTTTTTTTATTATTTTCTGACTAAGGCAATTAGACGTTGGTGGGTTAAACAAACAAACAAACAAACAAACTATAACAGGGTCACTTTCTTTCTTTGCCACGTATAAAAGAAAACCTGTTTGACGAGCGGTTGCCTCACTATATCAACAAAATTAGCATGTTCTATGTAAATAGATTAAAAAAAGACAAATCAAAGACTTAAATCGATAATGCAAATTCTGCTTTAAACGACAAATATTCCACGTCACAAAATTGCCACGTTCTACTTGTACGGTGGTCCAAAGGTTGCTAACAGTAACTCTAAAAACTGTTGACTTCATCACGAATAACTCTTTTCCCTACTTTCTTTGGACACCAACAACTCGTTTGTTTGTCATTAATTATATGTGTGCCAAAACTTTTTATAAGAAAGGTTTTATAATTATTTAAGTCCAAATGATCGGATAATGGCCTTTTCCAGAAAAAATCCATATTCCCACTGTTGAGGATGTCCATTTTTCTTAACGCCAACCCCCTGGATATCCGTGCCGAAAATTTCGAACCCTCTGGATATCCTTGGTCCTCAAATTCTTACCACCTGGATATCCTAGGATATTGGACATTTCGAACCCCCTGGATATCCTTGGTAGTCAGATTCTTACCTCCTGGATATCCTGTATCCTATATACTTAACAGGGGGATACAGACTTTTTCTGAAAAAGCCCAATGACCATGACCTTGTACTACAGGTTACTATATTGCTATACAACAAGGTGTTACCAAGTAAGCAACTATAATAGTAATCCTTTTCCTGGAGATCTAGAGAAAATGCAAGATATGAGGCTAACTGTTCTTATGCCACCTTATAGCTAAAATCGGGTATATAATGGTAAAATAGATGTTCTTGTAGCTATCGTAACAAAAACAGTTAGATGCCTTTAGTTTTAATTTTTATTCTATCTTCTATCATAGTTTTTATGCTTATGGTAATATTGCGGAACAGGATATGAAACACTCCTCAATACATCCTTTCGACACCACATTGGAAAAGGACGCTACCACTGATTCTTCGATCAAGCTGCCACCTCCCAAAGAGAGAAAGGTTTGTACCGAACCCAAGTGCCAGCAGACACAAGATGTTTTTTCACCGTTGTTTCGACGTATTTTCAACGTTGAAAAAACATCCTGTGTCTGGCTGGCGTGATGATTCAACGAATAAAATAACATACATCATATACATATTTACACTGTTATCTCAGAAGTCCTGTCATGGTTATTTTTCTAGGATCCAATCGTTGTCGAAGTATCTGATTCTCAAGACCTTCACGACGACCACGAAGACAATGGAATTGCCGAAGATGAAAATTACATCATCAAACCTTCCATTGCACCTGCCACTCCTCTGCTTGCACCAACACCATCCTCAGCCATGCTGCACGAGTATCTACCACCAGCACCAGAAGCTAGCAGATCCTCACTGATTGAAGCACTTCCCTCCTCTGTGGTAGTCCTACAGCCTCCGCATCAATCTGGCTTTGACCAACAACATCTGCAACATTCTACTGGTGGAGAGGAGATTGAAAAAGGTGTGGTGGAATCTGAAGTTGCCGACGCTGATGGTGGTGTTGCTAAAGACAGGTAAATATTTTTTCATAGCTTTGGTATCCCCAGAATGCCATTCAAAACCTGACTATTTAGGTTGTGGAAAAGGCATTTTATCATATTCACAGTCTTTTAACTTCTTTGTCACACAGCAACGGACTCTACACACAAATTACACAACTCTCCCCGAAATTTGCTTTAAAATCTTAAATTTAAAAGATCCTGCTTCGCTTCTTTAATTTTGGGGTCATTACAATCGAGATACAGAACAGTTTTGATAGTTCTTTATAAAAAGATCTTTTAATAAGGAAAAACTAATACTGCACACGTGCACAATTTGTACTATCAGACGTTTATGATCACATTTGAGTAATCGTGGTGGCAAATCTGACTATGATAACATGTGCATTCTTTCTATTTTGTTTGTTTAATCGGTTTACAAAATCTGTATAATTAGTTGACTTCCATGTTATAACTACCAAAATTGCTATAACTACAATAGTTAAAATTAATAATTAAATCTGAAAGAATCTCAATTATAATCTAATGTGAATGACTTTAAACCGAGCAAATCTTTACCTGATTCGACTGAGGTACAAAGAAGACGAAAGTTGCATGAATCTGTATTTGTTGACAGAATGGAGTCATGGAACTTGAGGGTAACTTGTTCATTTCTAACAACAAACCTCTATTTAAGTGTTATTATTGTTGCGTCATCTGTACTTCTATTTATTTTTCTTCCGCACATTTTTATCGATCAAATCATCAATCAAAACATTCTTTAAATAATTTGAAATGATCAAACATGACCGCGTCGTTCGTTTGATGACTTTATAGAAAATTATAATTGCATGATGTGTTTTTTTTAATAAGCATCAATTTGATGCAAACAACACTGAAAATTACATGGCAATTTTCTCTCGCTTTGTCTTTTGAGAATAAGATCCAAGGAGACCTCTTTTGTTATACCTCCACTCGTCGACTTTTTTTATGCGATTGAAAGTCTTTAGAAAAGATAACGTGCCGTCATTGGAAAAAAGCGCCGCGCTTAAAAAGAAGTTGACAACTATTATATTTTTTTTGAATTTTATCCAATCGAATGTCTTCATTTATTTCTAAATGAAGTCGAGATCGACCTTTAGGGTTGGTGTGTCCGGCATGGTGTATAATTAACCAAAACATAAGAAGCCAAAGAAGTGTGTAAACCAAAAACACAACGATTACTTCTTACAATATTTCGATCATCGTTTCCTCTAAGAAGTAGTATATCCTTGACATGGAACATACAAACAAATGATACCTTCTTTCCTGAACTCTCATCAAATAACTCTATCCACTGAAACGTTTAAAATGGAAATTTCCAGAACGTTTATTGCGAATGTACGACACTAGACCACTAAAAGACCTATTTAATGTTTTCTGCTCTAACTGCAAAGCCATAATTTGACGTTGGTATTCCTTAAGTTTTGGTGAAACGTTGATGAATGTACTAAAATCTAAACAACTTTAATCAATTTTCTTTCAGTGATAAAGAGGAACCATCAATCGATTCATCTGTGGAATCTGGAAACAAAATTATTGACCCAGTCCCAACCGATTCTCCTCAAGTTCAAGAGAGGGAACAACCCCAAGAAATCAAATTGTCAAATCAACCATCCAATACCCATACTACTCCGACGCCTGTCACTATAGAAAAAGAAGTCAAAAAAGAAAATCATGTCCATATTGAAAACGAGGCGAAAAATCGAGTGAAAATTCTCGAACATGATGTTAAAAGTCACGAAAGTCAAGACAAAAATGTCGAAAGCAACGATAAAGCGTTCGTAAAAGAGAGAAGGGATGCCGATGTGGAGCAAACTGTTCCCGTAGAAACACGACAGACTGTTAATTTAAAAGAAAACGACGTCAACGCCGTCAAAATTGAAATTGACACGCCCATGAATAAAAATGAAAATGAGGAAGAACTGTCGAAGAAAGTTACGGACGTGACGGACAAAGGGACCGAAACTGAAGAAATGCTTTCGTTTACTGAGTGGAAGCAAAAACTGAACCGTGAAAAAGAGGAGGTTGTCGAGATTGTGGTGGAAGGGTCGGAAACCAACCAAACCATTGTCGTTCCCAAGCCCAAACGAAAAAAAAAACTGTCGGACAAAAACAAGAAGAATTACGCGTCCCCGGATTGCGGCGCCAAAGTGGTGTCCTCCAATTCGAACGCACAACACTCGAGTGCTATTCTAAAGGAAGACAAAGACGCTTACATGTTGAATCCTTGCAACGTTCAAGCTTGGGTTGTGGTCGAACTCTGCGAACGTATACAGTTAGATTCGATCGATTTTGCTAATTTTGAAATGTTTTCTTCGTCGCCCGAGGTGTTCACGCTACACGTCAGCAATCGTTACCCGACTCGCGAATGGGAATTCGTTCAACAGTTTGAAACGAAAGCTAGCGCCAGTCGTCAAGTACAGAATTTCCCGATCAAAGATAAATTCTATGCCAAGTATATAAAAGTTAGTATGAATCCGCGTAACTACCTCGTCGTCTACATACGTCCGTTCAACGTTTTTTCAATGTCAGAATGTTGGACGTTGGAATAACGTTATGTGATTGGCTGGGACCAAAGCCTTTCTAGTTTAATGTTTTATCATTCACTCTGCTGCGGACCTCTGTATTCCACCTTACGGGCTTTTTGGACCTACCAGAGGAGGTCCTATAAATTAACCTATGTTCGTCCGTTAGTTCGTTCGTTCGTCTGTTACCAACTTTTCTCGAGATTGGTTCATTAGTTTTTTCTGATTTTTGGCACAGCGACGCAAAATAGTAATGACCAAAATGTGACGGAGTTTGATTTTCGAAAAAAAATTATTTGCGGCCGATTTTGGCCAAAAACGGCCTGAAAAAGAGGTTTTTGAGGATTTTTTCGAAGTTGGT
>JAUJPO010077339.1:0-40930 GCA_032270745.1 Tiaropsis multicirrata
CCTATTTTTAGGCCATTTTTGACCAAAATATGCCGAATAAGATTTTTTTTCGAAAATCGGGCTCCGTCACATTTTGGCCTTTATCATTTTGCATCTTTGTGCCAAAAATCAGAAATAACTAATGAACCAATCTCGAGAAAAGTTGGTAACAGACGAACGAACGAACGAACGAACATAGGTTAATTTATAGGACCTCCTCTGGTAGGTCCAAAAATAAAGCCTTTTTTACCCTTCCCCGACCTTTGAAAATGTCTAGGTTTCACTGGCCATTAATGAACACTTCCTAGCGCAGGTAAAATTCAGTTTCAAGTGCAGTGTAGTTATCATTACTTAGGAGGACCCATAGTTGGGTCCGACAGGGAAAATTTTGAAAATATAGATTCTTAGATTACCTAAAACCCTTCAGATTTAACGTATTTAGATAAAATAATTCCCTGGCTTGGAAAGGCTTTTTTGAAAATTCTATGACTTTTCTACCTTAAGGGGATTATATAATCGAGATTTTCGCGAATTTAGGCCATTTTTCGCGAAATTAAATCCTCGTGAAATTTTTATTTCATGCTTTTTGCCGAAAACCCCTAGGAAAATGAAAGAAATAAGGTTAAAAAAAGGCAAATTCGCGAAAATAAATCCTCGCAAAATCTTTATTTTTCCAATTGGCGAAAATAAATCCCCGCGAAAATTAATCCCATTAAGGTAGGTCTCTCTCAAATAATAGCACAGATTGAGGTTGATATGACTGCTGGCGGAGCAATTCACATGCCCACCATGGGCAATGGAGAAAGAATTTTAAAAGTCAAAAGTTGCATTTTAGGATTTTGGAATTTGAAAATGATCGCAAAATTTCGCGAAAATGGCCAAAATTCGCATTAAGAACATTTTCCAGCTTCCTTTGGCCATGATCTTCATAAAAAACGAGTCATACCTTTTAAAAAGCACAGAATAGTTGTTCTTCCATGAATTTAATACCATGCTGCTTATCTCTTTAGCTTGATGGAATATGAATCAACATAAACTTCCTTACTGTCAGACCATGTGGTTCAAATCTTCTTTGCTTTGAGGTATCAAATCATTTTAGTAGTGATAGTTGTTAAAACTTTCATCAATGAATTTTTTATTATTATCTGAAAGGTATAAAAATATGATAACTTCATCCGAATCGTAGGTACAGGGGTACAGGGGGACTGTAGAATTATGACTGATATATAGAGTAATATAATAACCGAGATGAAATTAGCTTAAACCTTAGTTCGTGGTTTAAAAAAAACAAAAGCCAAACAGAAGAAGCTGATACTGTCCATTTATTTCTACGTCCATATGATTAAGGGCTCTGACCGTAGTGAATTTTCGTAAGTTGTTTTGCATTAGATGTTAATTTGTACACGTTATATAGACCATTAAAGTATATCGTTTTTTACATTTTCTACATTTTCTACATCTAAAAATATAAAATCGCAACGAAAAAAATTGACGAAGAAGAAATTGAAGATTTTTGCGAAGAAGTGTAGCCTGATTTGCAGACCCATACTAAAACCGTTGTAATATAATATTCATTCTCTACGTATGAGAAGCACGTTTCGTTAGAGGATGAGAGCAGCATAGAAGAAGGGTATTTCAACTTCGAGGACCTTATTCTCGGTGAAAATTTAACATTTTGAATTTTTATTTGGTTCAGATGACGTGTCTGCTTTGGAATTAAAAATAGATTTGCGGAAAATTTTTGTAACAGTTCTATGTCACAAAATCTTGAAAATAGTGTTAGTTTTTCACTCTTAAATTTCACATAAAACCAGTCATAACTTTTCATGCATTGAATATTAGAAACAATTTCCGCAAAAGTCTAAATAACACACAACTATTTGTGAGAACTTAAGAAAGAATCCGAAAGGAAAAAGCGCTTTTCCGCATCGAGATTAAGCATTTTTTGTAAAAAGTACGTGATTAACGTCTTTATCACATCTTTTTAAGGTCCATGCGTCATTGATTTCTTAATTAATCATGATTTGATTACTTAAAAAATATTTTTCAAAAGCATTCTGTTCCTAAAAATGTCAAGAAGGTGAAAACAAAAGGCTGTATATTGCCACTAAAAAGCAGTTAATAATATGTAGAAACCAGGAGGACACGAAAGAAACAAAAAGTAAACCAGTGATGCTGTCCTGGGTTCTACACGGGGAGCAATTTTCACTGACATTCATTTGCAACAGACATAAGCGCAAATGAGACAATAGATATGTATTTTGATAAGTTTTTCTATTGATCTTACTCAACAGGACCTGACAGGAACATCTTGGTCACGTTTTCGCCTGGAGTATTCTTTCAAATGCTCCAAAGAATACCCGTGAGAGGAAAAATCTTGAGGCATCAATAATAGCTATTAAAAGACCGTCCCTGAACAATCAACTCGAGACAAAAACTTTTTAGAAATGGAATTACATAGAGAAAACTGCAACAATGACATAATCACTCTAATGGGAATCGCTGCAATTTTCTCTCTATTAGTATTTTTTTTAGATAAATTTTCTTTTAAACGTTTTACTTGTACATATTATGCACTGATGATGTTTTAAATAAACGAAAAGCTTTTGCAAAATAAATTTTTTATGTTGAAATGTATTTATTTGATATAAATTTCTGGCAAATATGTTTTTAACAAAAGTCTCTAAAATTCGATTAAATAAAAGAGAAGGATTTTTATCTCCATGTTTCTTTCTCCAAACTCGTTTAAGAGACTCTACTACGGAAAACTTGAGTGGTCTCAAATTGGATGGTCCACAACCCCTCTACTCACGCACAATATCCATCCCGAAACTCAAACCACACAACACACAAACAGAAGAATTTGGAAAAAAATAATTTATACGTATTATATAATAAAATGGTAAAAGTTTTATTGATCAGTAATCAAAAAAAATTATTTAAATAATAGTAATAGAAGTCCAAAATTATTTTGAACGCCCTCTCTAAAGCACTAAAGTATAATATTTTAAAATTTAAAATATCAAAATTCCAGTACATACTACATAATATAGCGATGTTATGTTTTGATATTATCTTGTATACAATTATAACAAAATAACAAAAAAGTAGATAAAGTTTTTTTTTTCATCTGTGGAATATTAAATAACGTAAAACAATATAAAAATATTAAAGTAATTGTACGACCAACAATCGTCCGAAAATTCTTGTATGAGCAGTTTTCTGAGCAGTAAGATAATCACTATGTATTGATCATCATTTTCATCGACCAAAATGACCTTGTTGGGACTTGTTTCAAGATTTTAAGTCAATCTTTGATATTCTAGTTACAAAACAGCTAAAAACAATATCTAATGAATAACGTTGCATGCAGTGTCTTTCTAATGGGTCCTAATAAGAACCTCAGGGGGAATAACGCTGAATTATAACGTTTTTTATAAGAACATTTAAATTCGAAGAAGCCTTCTAATGTTCTTAGCTTTTTTGGTTTTAATTCTTAAAATGTAAAAGTCTTTTAATTCATGTGTACATAATCAAAAATGAAAAATGTCCTTATTTCTATACGCTTGATTCTCCAAAGCCTCCAAATGTTCTTAACATGTTCTTAATTTTTTGACCTATCGAAGCCTTATGTTCTTATATGAAAAAGAAGAGGGCGACTCTGCTAGCCAGAACCACGATGCTTTAAAGTTTCCTATTGACCTAATGCGTGTTTACCTTTCTAACATTGAGGAAAACGAGAAAATCAATAATATAAATAACAAAATAATTGATCACGTGAAATATAAATGGTTTAATGATTTTGAATCGCATACACCATGTACATCGTTTTTGGCCTCTAAAAATCGCTTGAATACAAGAGACAAATTTTTATCTCGATACTCGAGTGGTCTCAAATATTGACAGGTCTACAATCTCTTAGAGACGAGTAAAAAACTTTCATGCAATTTACACTATTTATATATGTCTTAAAAGGTGACCTTTTTTTAAACCAAAATGTATTATTGAACCCCCCTTTAAAAATAGAGAACCAAATGAAATAATAAAAAATACAAACGACACATCTACATTTTAAATCATTATAAAAAAACAAGAAAAACAACAAAAAAATCTTTAAAAAAACACATTGCCAAAAGCTCTAAGATTTGTAATAAAAAATCATATTTTCAATTTGTATAAAAATAGTTGTGCAGAATATGGACAGAATACAAACTAGTCTGAACAGTACGAACTGACCTGTCGCCTTGTTAGTAGGTTTACCTCATAAATAAACATAATAAATCCAACTATTACCTCATGTTGGGAATTTTCTAAAACATAAGGAGTGACATTTTGACCAGAAAAAATATCCTTGACAGATTTTAAGAATAGTTGATTTTTTCACCAATGCAATTACCACATCATGGATAGACAGCGGATCCAACTTATCAACTAAAAATTCACCTCTCTTTTTGGAAGAATAGTTAAGATTATACAACAGCTTTGGACAAAACTTCTGATACAAACCATTTCAACATTTCGGCTAGCCACAATATTAGGAGACTTCAACGATAGGTTATGGAATACGTACCATTATAATAGTAGTGCCAGAATCCAAAACAACCAGCCAGTAACATTTCTTTGTGTTCTACAGTTTCTTTTAAATGACAGCGGCCTAGTCAGCATTATTTCGCGGTTCAAAGTACCATTCTAACCCAGATCCCTGATGAATGAAAACCCCCAATAAATTTCTCTCCTTTTTTTGTTATACGAGGAATCCGACATATTTATCATCTTGTTCGTCTATATATTCATTATCACTTCTGTACGGTTTGGAACTAGCAATGGATGAGGGTGTAGGTGATTCACGCCCATTCATGCCTTGATGGAAACCACCAGGTGGGGGTGGTGGTGGTGGTTGGTCGTACGTCTGAAAATAAGGATAATTTTATCAAAGTTTGAGGTCCGGAATCAAAATTACCGGCGGACAAAAAACATTTTCTGAATGCTCGAAGAAATTTAACTTGTGTGGCCAAAAAAGACAACAAGGTGTTCGAGTAAAGGCACCTTTTAGGACTTAAGAAAAAATAAATATTATATGTATATAATATTATATCAAAACGAAGAGCTTACTTTTGCAGATGGTTTCTTGAATCGTTGGGCGTTGAACGCACCAGGCGCCCTATTCAACGCCCCTTCGTCAGAGGGTGGACTTCTCAGTTGATCATTCATGAAGGGTGCTGGCTCGGGCTCATCTGAGAAAGAAATTCATAAGAAATTTATTTGAAACTCTATTCAACCAAATCTCTTTATGGCGTACTTTTCGTGGTAAAATATGACACCGCATGACGTAGTTTTTGAAACAGGTAAAATTCTGATCCTTACTCAATACATTTTAGAATGATTTGATTTAAGAATACATCATGAAGATACCAAACGAACTACTTCTATAGGAGGTTGTAGATCTGCCAATTTGAGACCATTCAAGTTTTTCGTCGTAAAGTCTATTAAACGAGTTTGGAGAACGAAGCATCGAGACATAAATTTGCCTCTTTTATTCAAGCAATTTTTAGAGACTTTTGTACTAAAAAAAGACGTGGTCTCAATTTGGAAGACGAACTACTACCATTGAGTGGGAACATAAATTAAACAGTTTCTTCATCTTAATTTCAAGTTGAGAGTTGGTGTATGAGTGTGAGTGTATGGAGTGTATTTGTTGTGCATTGCGTTGTAGTGTAAATAGAGTTTAAGGGAAGAAAGTTTGTTTTTTGTAAAGCTCAGAAGACAATAACAAAAAGAATAATGCATGATATCCATTACGTAATCATTTCCACGGAAACATCCCAAGCAGGTTGTTTGCCACTAAGTAGTTCTATTGTTCAAAATTTTTTAAACTAAGTGGCAAACCGGTATTTTTTAAGATGTTTCTGCGTGTTTCTGTAACTTCACATAATGGATATCATGAATTGTAAAATTTAGTCAAACGACACAAAACAAAACACACACACAAACATTTACACAAATTAATTTAAATTGCAAATTGTTGCCTATATCAATAGGCCACAATTTCTGAAGAATTTCTCAAGTGGAAGGTGTTTGGGGCGTAGTAAACATATACAGTATCAGTGAGGTAAATGGGCGAAATGTGTCTGTATTTTGACAGGGGGAAATTACCTGACGATAAGCGCCCACGACTATTCCGAATATTGCTGGCGGGCGGAGGAGGTGGGCGGTTGTTCTTTATCAATGGTTGGCGAACATCTGGACGAGAAAAGGGAGAACAAGGTGTCGATTATACTTGGCTAGGTATCGCGAGGTTATCTTTTCTGTGATCGACGGACGGTGAGTTATATTGAATGAGTAGGTGTAAAGGGGCTTTGTCTTTTTTCTTAGGGAAAGATTTTATGATTTTATTCATGATATCCATTAAGTAATCCTTTCTACGGAAACATGGCAAAAAAAGCCGGATGTTTTGCCCCTAGTTTATATTGTCAAAAATTCTAGCGGCAAAAATACCCTGGCAACCACTTCGGTTGTTACGGTATAAAAGATTACGTAATGAATATATTGAGTTTTAAAAGCTGGAGAATGTGCAGCGTGGGGGTGTTTCTATGATAGTGCAATGGTGATAGTGTATATACAAGGTATAAAATACTAAACAAAATCTAAATGAACAAAGAAAAGAAATCTGTCTAGCTAAGCTCTTGTTATTGTCTTCTGGCTCTAAGATGGTGTTGGAGGAGGTTTATTTCTTAAAACCCATGATCGATTTTGATAACTTCTCAAAACCACTCTTATTATTACTACTTTGTTGGAATCACCGCCTGATTTACCATTTCATAAATTACGTCATGATCAACACTCGCCTTGTTTTATTTCTCAAGGAACTGCAATCAAAGTAATAACTTTTGATAATATAAGTGTCACAAAAATCCATACGAGAATTGGTAACCTTGGCAACATCTTGAATAAGAGGCAAGTGATGTTTATGACGTCATTTATGATAAAGTCTATTGAATGGCCGCTTTTTGCATAACATACGTGCTAGTCTATCTATTTCAAACACAAAATAATAGCATAAAATGAAATATTCACAACAAAAAACTTACCACGTTCATAAGGGGTTTCGGGGTAATCGTCCAAATTATCTACCGAATATCTATTGTTGCGTGATATTTCGGACGCACGATTTCCATTGTTTAGTTGGTTCATCGATCGTGAATAATTGTTGTAGTCTAGAGATGAAAAATCAATATTAGCATCAATATTATCATTGTCAGTAAAAAATCGCTCTGGTCCGGCAACGCATTGATATAACTTTTTGTCAACTTTTTCTTTGTTTTTAAAACAAGCGTTAAAAATGTCAATTTGCTCACTTATTGATCACGTTACCAATACCCTCTCTTGGGACTGGTATATTCTTTGATCACGTGATCTAATTTGCGTAAGTAAGCGTACAAATACTAAAGACTTCCAGACCGGGGTTTTTTATACCGACTATCACGACATCAATATTATCAATATCGAGTCATTTCAGATTAGGTTCTGACCACCAAAAACCACTAATGAGAACAACCGAAAAAACCAACACTCTCAAATGTGGTGACCGATATAAAACGGTGGGCCTGCATTTTTCACTGTTATGAATTATTACAATTTATTAATTTCTCTCGTTCCTAAGATAAGTAACCTCAGTGGTTGATACGAAAGATACTCATATTTTTTTTAACGGAGGGTGTTGACTTCAAAATAAGGAATATGAACAAAATCAAATGTATCATTCGCCGCTGAACCTGAAGGTAGAAACTTTCTAATTCTTAAAATTTTCATTAAAAAAAGTTATAAATAATATGTACCTCTTTTATCTTTCTTGGGCAGGCGACCAAATGACGTGTAGCTGGGTGTAGGGTCTCCATTATTTGGATGGTAGCTCTCTGGACGGTGTACATTATCTCCGTAATCTCGACTTGGAGGATCCGCATAGTGATGTACTGTGGAGAAAATTGAGAAGTTGAATGGTTTGATAATACGGAGATAAATTGCAACCTTTTTTATACCGAAAATCTTTTGCTTGAAACAAAATAAAATTGTTGTCTTTATTCAATTTCTATTAAATTTCTATGGAGATGAAAATCATCTTCAAGGGGTAATCAGAAAACATAGCTAATTTTTCGTGTTCTGGATTAAATTTGAAAACAGTCTTTTTTGAAAATAAAACTCTTAGAAAAATCACTTACGTTTGCTGTCGTATTCAGGGGGTGGGGACTTTGAAGAGTCGTCGATGATTGTTGAGTCGGCGTCATAGGGTCCAGTTTCGGGGTAACTCGATCGTATATAGTCACCACTGTAATTGCTACGATTGAGACAAGAAAACCAAGCATGAAAAAAACATACAGTAGTGCAAGAGTTGAAGTTTCAGAGACTCGTAAAAGTGTTGGCTCTCAAACTGACTATTTTTCAAACCAGTCTATAAAACGATTTACACAATTCCTCATTCAAGTTTGAGAAAGATTGTGAAACTCCGGTAAATGAAGACAGTATTAGTTCAGAGTAAACTTCTAATATTAATAGGCTTATTGTTCTTTGCGTACCTTTTCATGGTGTCTATGGGTATATCAACTTGAACGTGAGGGTCTGAAGTAAAAGAAAAGGTGTCGTTATTATTATTAATAAGAAAATATACGGAAAATAAAAGCTAGTACTTAGGTAAGCTAGTGATCAATAACCTAAGAAGTCAAATTTTAACTAAGATTTGACAAATCAGTAAAATCGCTCAGTTGGAAAAGTCTTTTGCGTGAGATTTCGACATTTCATTATAACGAATTTCCTTAGTAATTGTATGACTAACAAGTGATACTTTGATGGACCTACCTGATAATCAAATGAAATTAACCCTTAAAGCCATAAGCATGAACGAATTGAATGAACACAGCTCAATCCATAGGTCAAATACAGCCATTACACAGGGAAAGAGCACCTTTGCCTGAATGTATCTTGAAAAAAACAATCATGTCTCCGATATTCAACATCCTTAAAAAACTCTCTCTCTAATCAATATCTTGAATAAAGACACCCCTGTATCAAATACTATTTGATATCTTTAAACACCCCTTGGAGTGTTAGTTTCTCCTTTTAAATATCTTCTTCGTACACTTACTACTATGAGGCGTTTTATCGTCGCTTTTACGCCTGTGAATAATGATGAAGAGCACAATGACCAACAGTAACAATAGCGCACCACCACATCCAACACCGATGGCAATGATGTCTGTTTGTGATAAATCTGTATATTTTTCATCCGTAGGATCACCCGTTTTGACTAAGAGAGAATAGAAATAAATAATGTGTCAATTATATAAAACTCTTACAGATTGCCTTTTTATTGTTAAAAATTTCGATTTTGTATGGGTATAGGCAAAAGGCAACAAAAATAAATGGCCGCATGGTATGTGGTAGGTTTTCAAGGTTCTAACAAAGCCAGGTGCACTGTAAGGTAGGAAATTTGAGAAACTTTAGAAATTCTTTGCTCAAGCGGAGAAAAAATTTCAAAAAATACACTGTAAGGATCGGTTTTTCGACTAATTTTTTACATCCCTGCTCTGTAAGGGCCCGAATTTTTGGCCGCGGATACCGTTGCTTTGAAATCGAGTTGTCCCCCGTTAGAAACAACACAGTGGACGTTGTGCAGACTTCCCCTGGCAATTTTCCATTCATGTGATACTGAGAAAGGAGAAAGGAGAAAGTCAGGGATCATTAAGGGACAGAATGGCATACTATCAGATAAAAAAGATAAACTTACAGTTATTTACACCAATAGGAGGCGCAAAGTTACCGCGGGTATCGTACAAAAGAAAGTAGATGTTATACTGCTCGCTATCGTCAAGGTTTTGAACAACGTATGTTCCGTTCTTTGGGATGTCCGTTATTTTTTCTGTTGTCCATTCCTCCTCGATTGTCGTTTGGTATCTGAACAAGAGAGAAACAATTAATGATATCCATTAGAGGCAATCTTTTTAATACGGAAGCACTCTAAAAAGGGTGTTTGCTGCCAGTTTAGAATTTTTAAACAATAAAGCTAGTGGCAAACATAGGGCTTTTTGGGTTGTTTCCGTAGAAAAGATTACGTCATGGATATCATGAACTAGTTTAAAAATACTTCACAGGAGGCATCGGTTCTAGATTTTCAATCCTCTTGATTTGAGCCTGCGATTACTGTGGCCAGTTCAGTTCACCACTTATCAACATGTTCCGTTAAACTAATTAATACCCAATTTATAGACATTTGAGTTTGTCGATCCAGTAATAGACATATTGGAAGTTCATAGCGGCTTGGATCGCGAGATTAAACGTATTAATATCCAATGCTTGTCTGACAATGAACAATATGATGACAGTCGAATTGTTCTCTAAAACCCGTAATAGAATGTCCGACCCTGAGGTCATGGTAGAGTGATCGCATTACGTAATCTTTTCTACAAGGCAAAATGCTTGTCCGCTCGCTGAGTGGAGACCGGTCATTTAAGATGAGTTGATTTTTTGACGAATTTTAGGGATGAGCTGAAGCTTTTATAAGGTCGTTTTAATATTGGTTCATTTTGATTACCATTAATGGTGGCCAAGCGGTTAGAGTGTTCGCCTCCCGTTCACAAGGTTGAGGGTGCAACCCCCTGCCGGGTCAGACCAAAGACTTGAAAACTGGTACTCGCTGCTGTCCTGCTTGGCAGGATTAGAGCGAGGGTAAGTGGAAAGTCACAGAACTTGTTAAAACTCTAGATTGAACTGAATTTTAGGACCATTTACCTGATCAAAGCGTAGTCCCATTTCAGGTTATTGTTTTGTAGATTACGTTTCTGTCTGTTGTTGACTTGATCATTGGTTTGTGGTTTGGGATCCTTGGTGATGAGCCATGAAACAACAATGGATTTCCCTTCCGGACCAAGTGTAAAATCGACGTCCGCAGCCGATGGAGGGGCGTCTAGGAAAATGATTAAACATTCAATATTATCACAGTCGGTAAAAAAACACACTGGTCTGGCAATGTATTGATATAACTTTTTGTCAACTTTCTTTTTGTTTAAAACCAAGAACGTCAAATTGCTCACTTATTGATCGCTTGGGATTTTTTTTGTTCACATGATAAAAAAAGTGAGCAAATCAAATCACACCAACTTGCAAACAAAAGACAAATACTATCCGAGTCAGGGGAGGGGGGGGGGGGTTGGAGTAAAAATTCGGAGCATCGAGCCCGTCGTCAAACACATAGAGGTCGTGGTTTCAATTTTGTTTTGGTCTGTGCTATTAAAAATCTGATCTGTAATTTTGATGAGCTAGGTCTGTGAAATATAAATTTAGTTTAAAAGATGTTGTTTCACCCACAGACTCGATGTTGTGTCACCCACAGACTCGATGTTGTGTCATCCACGGACTCGATGTTGTGTCATCCACGGCCTGAACATAAACATTGAAAATATCTCCCTCGTAGGGTCCTTTTATTTTATTTTGAAAATTGGAGAAAAGACTTTCTGAAGATTGGGTCACTTTTTTCATGATTTTTGGCAAAAAATTTATCTCACGTTTGATCCATTTTTCAAAACCCAGCGGCTCACCCCCGTCGGACCTTAAGGTCGCCCCCTGGGCAAAACACTTACCACTCGTCTTGAACTCGATTTCTTTTGATTTCACACTGGTTCCAGCAATATTTTTGGCCGACATTGCAAACTCGTAGGTGGTGCTTGGCTTGCGATTTGTAAACACAAAACGGTTCTCTTGAGCGGGACCGATCCTCAATTCACGTGTTGTTTTCTCGTCGAACAAGTCATTCTTTTCCTTATAGTAGAGGATGAATTCTACCGGATGACCACCACTGAAACCTGGGATCCAGGTTATGGTGATATTAACAGCGATTGGGTATGTAGCTTGTAGCTGATCAGTCGGTGTCATGATCTGGACTGGTGGTTCTGGACGTCCTATTGATGAAAAGATGTGAACAAGGAATGCAGTAATCGGAGACAGCTTTGGCTTAGTTCCTCCCTTTTGGATCTCCATTGGAGATTAAAACATTGGACCGCATCATACAATGAATATAACGTAAAAAATATAAATTATAAAGGCCTATAAATATAAATCATTGAAAACGAAATTCCCCATCATTTTTGCCCCCTTAAACTTCCAAAATAAATTGTACCTTGTGCCTTTTTAGGTTATTTGACAAAACCCCTCAATCTATTGTAAAAGGGTGGGACCAAAGACATTTGGTGGGACAAATTAAAAAGTTCCGTAGCTTTATATAATTCGAATATAATAAATCGTAAATCAGAAAAAGGCACTGTTCTCAATAGACCGTTGTAAAGAACTCATATAGATAGTTTGAATAAACATGTGCACATCGGACGCATTTCAAATTCCTTTTGTAGCGCATTAAAATGTCAAGACCAAAGTCACAAAATCGAAGCCTTAACTATGCGAAATTAGTCAGAAAAATGACGACGAAAAGTTTCATTTCGAAGTCTGCCAGCTCACCTTTGGCTAGAACGGCAAAATCTTGTTCATCATCTCCCAAACTGTTTTGTGCAGTACAAACATACTCATCTCCAATCTGTTTGACAATGAACGTCAACTTTGACTCGATACCAAACTGCGTGGACGCTTCCTTGATGTTATAGATTCCAACACCGTCTACCAAGTTTCCACTTCCTCCTTTCTCCTTCCAGAAAACCTTGGGGACCGGATAGCCTTCCGCTTTGCAAGTCAATGTGACGGTCGCTCCTTGGTCTACACCAATCTTTGTGTCGGCTGGTGATGTAGTTGAAATAACTGGAGTATCTGTAGTAAGAAAAATAAAGATAAAGGTTATTCAAGATATCCATTACTTAATCGTTTATACGGAAACGTCCTAAAAGTCCGGGTTTTTGCCCCTATTGTTTTGAAACTTCAAAAATGAAACTGTAGTGATAATCATTCGGATTTAGAAAGTTTCTGTAGAAAAGATTACGTAATAGATATCATGAATTGATAGATAGAGTCGGTAATAGACTTTCAGACAGTCCTTAGATTGTTTCTAAGGGTTCCGCGGGCGGTCGACAAGCTTGGCAACTTAACATGGAAGAAGCAGGGGAACAAGCCCTGTTGTGTGGTGCTGATGTGTCTGGCTACCTACTATCGCTTTTTAAAAAAAGTGGTGTATCATCCACCATCAAGGAATTACTGCAAGCGATTGTTAAAAAAAGTATAGGAAGTACATAGGAAAAGCTATTTATAAACTGCTACTTAAAGGAATTCATCAACTTTTTGAACTGATTTTGCATCTTTAGTCATCAAAAAGAGACAAAGGCTATAATTCTCAAAGTGTGTAATATGAAATTGATCATTTGGCTAACCTTTGATTTTAAAGTTGACCTTTAAATTCGTAAAGAAATTCATCCACATTTAATTTTTTTTCCTTTTGACAATTGTTGATGACAATAAACTAATTATTTTAAGCCTAGTACCCTTGCTGTAATTTGTAAGCTACTGTAGTGATTTTTATTTGTTGTAAAAAGACACATCTGATTTAAAAAAAGGAGGCCAAATACTTACGTCTGACAAGAACATCAACCGTATCTGAAGCCGAAACTTCTTGGCCCTCAATTTCGTTGGTTGCGATGCAAATGTATATACCCTTGTCTTCAACCTATTCATAAGGAAAACAAACAAGAAGATTGAAGGTGGTAACATATAATTTATCTTCAAATTTGAGACCGCATCGTTCTTTGGTACAAAAGTCTCTAAAAATAGCTTGAGTAAAAGAGACACATTTTTGTCTCGTTACTTAGTAGAGACTCTCAAATTGACTGGTCCACAACCTCTAAACTAAACAAAAACTGTTCGAAAAAAGCAAAAAAAGAGCAAACAATTAAAAGTTACACCTCCCCCCCTCCCCAGACCGTAAATTTAATATTCACTCAAAAGCTAAGGATTATAGCTTAAAATAGAAATACCTTGATATTTTCCAAGCGAAGGTCGTTCCCATACCCCTTGATTTCCAGTTCTCCTTGCTTTTGCCATTTGATCTCGGGTTTAGGAACGCCAATGACTCTACATGTCAAAGTGAGCGAAGATGTCAAATCAGCGTATTGTGTGTCAGTTATCGAAGTAATCTCTGGCTTGTCTAAAAATGAGAATAGGCAGCTTACAAGAAATATGGCAAAAAATCAAAATAGTGAAATCACTCTAAAGCAGAAATGTCTATATAGCGGGCACTATTTATTTGAACAATTTTACTTCATTTCAATCTTTATAAAGCTGACATATATTTAAGACCAACACGTTAAACCTCCATTTTAAGAAAGAAATCACAGAGTGATCTTAAACAAAGCATTTTCACGTTGTTTTTATTAAAAAACAAAATAATATAAATAGTGCTGTTTTGCGGTTTTGAAAACAATGGAATTGTTGAATTTTGTTGTATTAAATCGCTGACCATGCAATAGGTACTTACATGTAACAAGAAGTGTTCCGATCGTGCTATTAGTGGAACCCACTGTGTTCGATGCTTGACACATATAACTCCCAGTGTTTTCTTTCGTAGCAATTTTCACCACGTAATCTTGGGTTGTTTTCGACGTTTCACGGCCATTGAAAAGCCATCGGTAACTCAGACCGATATTGGGTTTAGCTTTAACGGTGCATGAAAATGTGATATCAGAAGCCAGTTCCTTAACGGTGTAGTTCTTCAAGGGAGAGAGGAATTTAGGTGGATCTGAAAGATGGAATAAAAAAGCCATATAGTTTAATCACTATCGCATCAAAAAACATGCCATAATAAAGCACTAGGAGAGAATTGTTTGTATCATACAAATCTCTTTATCGAGAAACAAATTTCTTTATCTTGACAAAGAGCTACTTCAACACTGGATTAGGCAAGATCAGTCTACAAAAATAACTCATAAGAAAATGACTACTAAAAATACTAAATTTCATAGCCGTTTTCATTTTCATATCGTTTTCTATTTATCAATTGCAAACAACAAAACAACAAAATAAAGAAAAGAAAATAAATCCCTGAAGAAAATGAACTTACAGTTAACAGTCAACTGAACGCCTGCTGACGCCCTTCCGGCTCCATTATACCCATAACAATTATATTTTCCCTCATCACCAGACCGAATACCTGTAAACTGCAAAATAGCTTCCACTCGGAATAAACGATCATTTGGATTGGGTTGGTTTGGAGAATACGCCTGTGTGACAACGCCATCATTAAATTTTGTGATGTTCAATCCATCCTTGGTCCAAAAGACTTTTGGTGCAGGTCGACCATGGAAATAACATTTGATTTGAATAGTTGCTCGTTCAACAGCTGTAACTTCTCCTTTGGGAAATGGTTGGACAGGTTTTGGACGTACTAAAATTAAGAGAAAAAAAAAAGAGTAAAATCATTTACTAAAAAAATACAGTCATCGAAAAATGAATTATGATGTAACAAACAGGTCTCTCAGGAAAAAAAATAACCAAAATTAAACTTCCAAAAAATTATTTTAGTAGCCAGAATTTCCTTATTAATTTTGAAAACTCTCTTATAAAACAAGGTCATAAAAATATTCAACCTTCCCTTGAATACAAAACCATTAATCTCAATATTACTCTCAAAAATGTTCAATGATCACTACTTACTTGCTGCCAAGATCTTGATTTTCCTTTGCTCCGATGTTCCCAATTTAGGATTACTTGCGACACAGATGTAATCTCCTTCATCTGAAATTTGCATTTTATCAATAGTAACACGTCCAACATTGTTTTGCTGGTTCAACTGACGCCCATTCAATTGGATGTTATATAAAGCAGGAGGTTCACTGTGACTTTTGCATTCAATTGTTACTGGATTGTTTTCTTCAACTTCGACCACCATACGAGACTGGTTGTATCCGTTTGCAGTGATGTTTGTTCTTAATGGACCATCTAAACCAAAGAATAAATTATAAGTGTCAAGTGGTTATTATTTAGTTGCTTTCATTGTACAGTAAACTAGCCAAGCAGTTAACCAAATTCCAAGTATTGCCTTCTAAAAAGAAACCTGGTTCAAACTCAAAAAAGGCTAAATAATTTTGCCAAGATTTTTGTAACTTGAATCAAGAAATCTTATCTTTTGAAACAAACTTGAGAGAGCTTTCCAATCTATATCCATTTGGTTATCATGAAGATCCAATGCAGACAGACTCTTTGATATAAAAAAATACTTACACAACACTTTGACCTCCATAGAGTCTTCTTTCGAATAGCTTTGCTCTTTGTTCTTCTGGTTTGGAAAATTATAAGCAATACATTTATACTCTCCAGTCTCATTGACTTGAACATTGTGAAGTGTTAGTTCTCCTGATTGATTATCTTTTCCCAGCTTTTCTTCTCGGACTTGACCCCGGGCGTCTTTGTATTTGCGATACCATTGATAGGTAGCAGCAGGTACCGCATCACTCTGGCATTTTATAGTGACGTTGTGGCCTTGATTTACACTGGCTTCTTTATCTAAGTGATCAGGAAACCTCACTGGTTCTGGGACGTCTGGAATTCAAAAAGATATGAAGAATATAATTTTTATCATATCATCAGCCTTTACAATTAGACCTAGACAAAGATTATTCTGGCTGCAAAGTGGTTGTCAAACCATACTTATTGACATGATTATTTCCTTTAATAATAAAAACGCTTTAAAATATAATACCGGGTGGTCCAGAAAAAAGTATACAAGTTTGACACAGAATTTTGGGTAAATGAAAATAGATTTTACAATTAATATTTTTTCAACATGCAGAGGAAAGACTAACTTAAATTTTGGACTATCATACATTAAATTTAAATATTAATATTTAAATAAAAAATTTAATATTAAATAATGTGTAAATTGGCAGAAAAGAAGACGATTTTGCAACTCTATTTTTATCATTATTTAACATCTAAGTACATCATTTTATCTATTACTAACTGCATACCCAGCAAAAAAGGAAACATTTCTTGTATTACTGGGTACTTGACTTACATGTCACTATCAAAAATGCTCCAACTGGGTCTCCTGGACCATATTTGTTTCTTCCCTCACACCAATACTTAGTGGCCATCTCTCGAGTGGGGTTAATGAATCTCAATCGCTTTTTTTTATTCTCAATGATCAGATTATCAGTATTTTGCGTAATTTCTACCCTTGTTGGATAGCCTTTGTACCAGGAGTAATCTGTAGTTGTTGGATTTCCTCTAGCTTCACAGTTCATTTCTTTTGCTCCATCACTTTCGAAAACAGTTGTGTTAAGTGGTGGGTAGAGAATGTATGGTTTGTCTAAATTTAAACAGAATGTAAAATAATAATATAAACATAACTAACATTCCCTGACAATATGGAGAAGCTATCAGTAGCTCAACTATTTTGCCTAAAAGTATCTCCAAAAGCTGAAACTTAACTGTTAATGGTTGATGTCTTACACATCCCAACCAAAAGATTAAACACACTATTTTACACCAGTCCATTAAGTAGCCATAGTTTTAACATTAAAAACGTCTGTTTGCAAAGAGCCAGTTGCATGAGCAAATAAACAAGAATACAAGAAGACAAGAATACTATAATAATACATACGTAAGATTTTCAAGAGGATGTCATATCTGTCTTCTTCGTTATAACCATTAGATACAATGCATGTATAAGTACCTGCATCTTTATAAGTCAACTTAGTGAAATTCTTATAAAATGTATCCATAGCTTTAGTTTTTTCAGTAACTGGTTTGGGATCAGCATTTGCATCATCATTAGGAGCTTTGAACACCCATTGAAATGTTAGAGGCTTTGGGTTACCAGCATTAACTTGACATTTCAGTTGTAGATTTTTGCCTTCTTGCTCTGTTGTTTCAAGAGGATCTTTGATGATGTTTGGGGGCACTGAATGAATAATAAATAGAATTATAGTAAGTTTCTGATTGTATTGTACAATGCTTGACAATAAGTTTGGCAAAAAAACTTTATCTTGTTTTTCTAACAAGGAGTTAGATTCTTAATGGTATGCAAATATGCACTAAAGTCAAACAGTTCCATGAAATCACCTCATATTCACTATCTGTTATTTTAACTTCTATCAACTGAAGACATGATCTTGAAAGGTTGAAAAGAAAATCTTTACGTTATCAAAATATGAGAATAAAATTGAGTTACCTATGACACCAGCCTTGATTTGGCTTTCTATGTTATCACCAACAAGATCAACGTCAATTCTACGCAGTTCATAAGTACCTTCCTCTAGTATTGTCATGTCGGATATCGTAATTTCAAATTCAAATCCATTTGGTCTACTGTTTATAATTACTAAATTTGAAATTTTGCTGTAAAATTCAACAGTCTGTTTGTTTTTTGAAACTGCCTTGTCTTTAACTTGTGCTATAGGTTGTCTTCCAAAGTTTTGGTTTGGCCTTTTGAAAAATATCCGAAGTAAATCGCCTTGTCCTAATGGAAAATTTGCCTTCCATTTTAGTGTTAATCTTTCTGTTTTTCTAACAACAACACGATCCTCCTCAGGTGTTAAAGTTTGTTGAGCTGAAATATAAGAACAATTTTCATTATCATTATTTCTCCCATATAGGAGATAAAATAGAAAAACTAGGGGGTTTCTTTCCAAAATTAAAGAAATATCCAAGGGGTGTAAGTGAAAAGTCAATCCCCCCATTATGTGTATGATATAAGTAGAAGAATTCTAAAGGGATATGGTAATTTCCACAGAAAAAATCCAAGGAAAATTTTTCAAATAGGCTGGGAGATGAAACACAATTCTAATCTGCATTTTTGTGGACCCATTTTCATATAATGATGATAATAAATAAATATCGGTCATCATGCTGCAAATAAATATTGTTAGTCTAGAGGACGTCTGACTGAAACACAATCCAGGTCAAACTCGAAATAATCCAGTTGGTCATTCTAAACTTCTTCTCATGGATATTTACAAGTGGAACAATCAGGCTATAATTTTATTAGAATAAGATTAATAACAGAAAGTTATGGTGTTTTTGAATACTTTTGAACTTATTTTTTAAATTAATGTGGCTTAGTGACCACATTTTACAACATAAAGTAACTTTTGTTTCTATTTACTTTTATGAAATAACTATTTTGAACAAAGAAATATGATCCTTGTATTTTCTTCAATCTTTTTTTCTTAAGCTTTATTTATTTATTTTTTCATTCTAACATCTTGTTTGACACAAAAGATTTCCAGTCGGTCAAATAGCTTTTTCAATTAGACATTGACTGCCAGTATGGATTTGGTGTAAATTAACAGAAATTTTTTTTTGTTAGATTATGTCTAACGCCAATGAAAAAAGGTAGCTGCGAGGGTACTAAAGACAAGCAATTGAGATTTTCAATATGGGTACTGTTGTGGAATTCGTCGGCGAGGGCGACCCAAAGGCTCCCTTTTTTATAGCTATCTACCTGAAGGCAGGGGGAGGGCGCCACTCCTTTCCCTGAATTTCTCCACTCACCCTGGCTCTAATCCCTTAATGCTGAGTGCCAAGCAGAACAGCAGCTAGTACCAGTTTTCAAGTCTTTGATCTGACCCGACTGGAGGTTGAACCCACAACCTTGCAAATGAGAGACAAACACTCTAACCACTCGGCCCGTCACTAAATTTGTTGTGGAATTCTTAATCTGAGCGCTGCGCTGGGGAAAAGTAGAGTGAGACAAGGGCAGAATTGCTGAATAAGAAGGAAAACAGAGACTGCAAAGCATCTTGAAGCAAGAAAAAAAGGTAATGTTATTGGAATTCTCACGCCAGCCTCAGTACACCAGCACACCATGGGTCTTCAAGTCCAAATTCACTAAAAACTGTCTGAACTTTTTCCTCCGAAAATTTAATGTCCGAATTAAAATCGTCCGAACTTTTTTGTCATTAATGTATTGTGTATTTATGAGGCATTTAATTCAAAAACAAAGAATAAACTTGGAATTTCTGGAATTTTTGTAAAAAATACATGGATTTTCCGAAGGGATGTGGGATATTGAATTTATTTCAGAGGCAAAAAAAGTTCAACAATTTAAGGGGGTTTACGGGAATTTTCAGGGATGGTCTATTTTAATGGTCACCAATACTTTTTGTATTAAAGAAAAATTCTTACCATTTACAATTTGTCTTGATATTGATGCTAAAAGCCATGTGATAAAAATTAATCTAGTAAAAGTTATATACATCTTCTTAATCTGTTGTGTGTTTTCGGTTTTATGTTTGAAGAAGTTTTGTTGATTTGTTTTTGTACAGACTTTCGTTGACGTTGGTGCCTTTTTTCTTCATATGCCTGTATCTCTCCCAAAAGGTAGCATCACAGGATCACAAAATCATTCATTATCAAGATTTTCTATACTAAAATCTAAAAAAAAAGATATCAACGTTATAAAATAGTACTGCTGATGTCTTTTGCTTTCTCTTTTATAAGATTTCAAAGGGTTTCTATAGTCTAAATCAACGACCAAATCCAAAGAACTGACTTGCGATTCATTAGTCATGCTTGAAATTTATTCGAATTCTTTCACCCTAACTTTCTACGCAAATCAAATCTTTGGGACTGAAACGGCTTGGAAATAAAACAAAAACAAATCCCGGTTGTCAAAGGTCAAAAATTGTAAAATGGGCGGGAGAGAGAATAACTTTTTTCACGGGCGGGCGTGCGGGGCAAAAATAAATGTTTTCCAAAAATTCAAAATTCTCGTCAGTACTACTACTCAAGTTCGGGTCAATAAGTTCCTTCGTACTCAGAAACGAATTATACTCAAGTTCCAGACTTATAGAAAGTAAAAACTCAAAAGAGGCTAAAACAACGATGCGCTATGCTATCGAGAGAGTAACAACATCATCAAGAGCAAGCAAGAATGAATATATGAATGAGTTTCTCATACATCTAACCCCTTTACATGGAAAGGAGGGTCTGTGAACCAGACAAAACGACATTAGAGTAAAGACAACATATTTTTAATATCACTACACCCATAAAACATCTTATCTCTTTAAAAACATTAATCAATACAAACGAGGCAAAAGAGAAGGAAAAAAAGATATCACATCACATCACAGATCAGACTTAGCGCACTTCCGCCAAACATTTCTTTATCATAACGCTATCCTTAATAAAAATGCTTTGCTAATTGCTTGACGTTTTTGAGTAGCTATATCTAATCAAGCAAAAGATCAATTTATTAGAGCAATTAATCATGGATACCGTTTTGCTGTTAAACGGTAATCAAAATTAAAAAGTTTGTTATTTATACACCACAGTAGTAAGTAGTTATTAAGAATCGCGAAGACAATTTGAAGAAATGCTTTGTAGTCTGATTTGCAGACCCATAAAACCGTTTGGGAAGCACGTTTCGTTAAAGGATGAGGAGCAGCCTACTGACTTTGTTGTTATCAAGAATACAGCCATGCTACTGTGGTTATCAACATTGGATTACTATGCTTATGTTCCCGTACCAAGGTTCGATTCCCACTTCTCGCGATTCACTTGCGGCAAGTGAGTGAATCAATTCCATATGATAGGATAATTGGGTACTTTAGTCATTCCACGGTAGCTGATGACGAGGGGCGGGGGTACTCATTATGGTTCCACCTGGTATGTGCGACCTAAAGGTAGGTTTTATAAGGTTCTGACAAAATACAGGTGCACTCTGTATACGGAAATTTGAGAAAATTTAGAAATTCTTTGCTAAAACCGGGGGAAAATGGTCGAAAAATGCACTGTAAAGATCGGTTTTTCGGCAAATTATTCATTGCACTGTAAGGGTCCGAATTTGAAGTTCCAATGTTTGGCCGTACATACCGTCGGTTTGAAATCAAGTGCAGTGACCGCCCGGGGGCGCCGCGAGATACTAAAGAGTGTCCATAGTTGTGAAAATGAGCTGAAAAAGCCTCCATCTTGCAAATGAAACCAAATAGCCATGCCATTATATTTTCAATATTCTTAATTTCTACAGCGCAAACTGCATACCACACAAAGCGTTAATTCTTTTGTAAATCGGATGCACGCTATAGCGCATCTTTATTATCTCATCTCTGTTTTGCAAACGGGCGGATTAGACATAAAAATGGATATTACATTTCAATTAAAAAGAATATTTGCATATTTCAATATACTAAATCATTCTTTTCTGTTATTTGAAGGCTATACTTTTTGATTCATGTAGCTTTTCTATGTTTGTTTTTTTGCATAAAAAATGACGCGATAAAAAATAAAAACAGTGATACAAAAAGATGCGATATAAAGGTTCTTCTTATTATGACGACTGTTAACTATGTCTGAATCAAATTTCATATACATACATTCGCATTACGTAGAGTGTACATAAATGAAAAGATAGGCATCATTCATCATTGGCTACATAACAGCTATGACACATAATAACAAATGTCAAGAAAATTAGGGTAAAGGTGGTGGGGTTGAAAATGTCAAATTGCGTGTCCATGCCATTTTGCTGAAAATCACAAAAATACCGTCGGAACAAAGTAAAAAACCCGTCGCGCGTCGTGAACTATCCAACTTTTCGATTTATCTCGGGTACGGAAAATCCATATCAATGTTACCCAACCAGGGACCGTTATAACTACAATATTGATCCTACAGGCCTCAAGCCCATTCCCAGTAGGAGGACACAGAACGTTGTTTTGACGTCAAAACAATGCGTTGCTGCAAAGTCAGAAGGTTATTTGAACGTTCAAACAAATGCTGTGTTATCTATAGTTCTTCCCACCAATAAAAGTACAGCTTAAAATATACATTGTACAATAAAGAAACTTTAAACTTCCATCTTGCGTGAAATATGACCTTTATAACATCTTTTTGCGAATGAATAATCTACAAAATATTCGCCCTCCTATTTCTACCAAAAATTTGTAAAAACATTGTTTTGATTACTTGAGAGAGTAGAAGAGAAATGAAGTAGCAACATTAGCAACAACAAACAAAAGATTCTAACCAATCTAAAGGTCATGTGTCAATATCGTCAATATGCGTGGATATAATATCATTAATAGGTGATTTTACATTCGAAGGTTAATTCGGTTGTTTGTAATACATTGCTGATCTCACTACTTTTGATTACGATGCTTTCTTTTGTAAGCATAATGCTTATAAGCACATTGAGGCTGGTTGATACTCCTTTTTGACGTATTTTTTTTAACTTTTTGAAAAGTGAATTTTAACATACAATGTCCATAACTTATGGTGGTAACTAATAAGCCAAATTTAAAAAGGTTATACCTCAAAATTTAAGTTAAACCTTCCTCTCTATTATTTGAAAAGGAAAATGTGAAATGCGTTACTTAAATTAATTTGAACGGTCACATAAAAAACGCCGTCAAACGTCAGAAGTATATTTTGAACCAGGACGGTAGAAATTTAAGCAAGTGCTCAGTCTAACTCAAGCCAAAAAGAAAGAGGGTAAATACAGATGATTAAGATGAGATAGAGATTTTTTCAAAATTAAATAATGCTTGACGTACAAACCCGAGTGGACCAAAAATATTGGCTATTGGGTACAACAACAGCAAATTTATCTAAAATTCCGATGACCTTAACATTTACATTTGATAAAGTCAACCTTCAAACCCAGTAGGATTGCTCTCCCAAAAATAAAAATCCTGATACCTTATCGGACAAAAAACATAATCGGACAGAATTATTGTTTGAACAAAACTTTAGTCACCTCCTAATTTTTAGTCACTTTTGTCCGAATAAACAGTTAAAGATAGCCTAAAAGGTTTTTAGTCGGACAAAAATATTGACTTGAGTCATTTTCCGACTACGTTTTGTCCGAAAAGTAAGGTAAATTTCTTGAAGCAATTTATGGTGTGTATGTACTGGACGAAAACCAATCGGCCTGGGTTCGAAGTTGATACAAAAGTGAGAAAATAATAACGATGATGAACATAATCTACTTTTGAGAAAAATTATGATAAACCTAAAAAATAATTTTTATAAAATGAAGAACCAATTTCAAGCAAACAAATAGCAATCTTAAGAGCCTCAAATAAGTCACTTTAAAGTAGCATAAAACCAAAAAAAATGTAGTAAATATCAAAATGAAATTGAACAAAATAATCTTTTAAAAAAGAAACAAGAAATACTAAATTACGAATTTATAAACTCTTTATCCCACCTAAACTTTGATATTGCAGGCTAAATGTTTTATGAATAAAAAAGAAAATATATATGGAATGTGAAATATAACCTCAAATCATAGATTTTGGCTTGAAAACCATTCATTATACAGTATATACAAGAGAACTTTAACTGTGTCGCAAAAGATTATAATAAAATTCCGACAATTTTTCACAACAAGGTATAAGATTTGATTTATCTGGAACTTTGCCTTATGCAACTTACCTCTGTCTTCAACTTTCGACCCCTGCTACTGTTGCAAAGTGTATTAAAATCTCAGTCAAATTTCGAAGCATATTTCTACGTTCCCGAAGCATAAATAAGAGCGTGTCCCCTCTATAAATCACTACGCCCCGTTATGAGAAAATAAAGCATTTAGATCTACCCAAGAGAACTGAGGCAGAAGCAACAATATACCTTATAGTAAAGGGAAGAGTTTTCAGCAGCAATAATAATTTCAACGAGTTTTTCCATAAACAAAATTTCAAGCCAAAGGTTTTATACCCTTTTAATGAGATTCATTTCTAAATTGCTAATATTCTAAATTAAAATCAAGAAATTCGACGCTATTTTTTAGCGAAAATCAACCGCGATAACCGATTTTTATCAATCCACAAAAAATAGTTTTCGCATAATTTTCAAAACCAACATAACTGTAAAAAAAGGAAATTGGTTAAAACCATAACAAAAAAATATTAGTTCCTTGTTAAAAAAACCATAAAATTTCTGCAAAAGTCTTTCAAAACTCTACACTCTCTGAAAATTATTTTTGGAGCAGAAAGATTTTTTTCAGAAAGTGTCAAATATTTTCCTATTGAAATAGAATCTTAACATCTGCTGCAGATATAAAAACTGAATCTGCAATAAGCTTTTGAAAATAGTAGGTCTTATTCCTTTTCAATTTAGTAAGAATTTCAGTTTCAAAAGCTAACCCTTTTTAAACTGAAATTCTCATGAGTGAAGATTTAGGCTGCTTTTATGGAAAATTCTATCAAGATTACTTCAGATGAGAAAGCAACACAAAACAAAAGATTCACTTCCAAACTTCATTAGACAAGATTTACCCCCATGAAAAACAAAACATCTCCTACTTATTTACTAGTACAAACTTTCCCCACATTTTTAAATGAAGAAAACTGAGTAAGAAAACATATCCCTGTTGATAAAAAATGTCTTTTTAATGCAAAATTTATAGCAATTTATGGAAAATGTCTTCACGTATTCAATACCTGTATGACATTCGACTTGGAAGTGAATTGAAATCAAAAATAGGAGAATTTTTTCTTTTAATATCTGTTCTTGTCATGATTTTTTAAAATTTTATTTTCAATTTGTGTTCAACTTTTTTTTTTTTTAATAAATATTTTGGAAATAGAAATGGATTCAAACTGATCTTTCCAAAAAATAATCTGTTTTTCTTTTATTGAAGTCTTTCAAGAACGTTAGAAGCATTAGAGTGTAAAGGGGTTAGTGAATTACCAAGATAATCACTTCTTAAATTTAAATAACATTATACATATAATAACAATGCTACAAATTACTGGTAAATCAACAACTACAAGACATTTTTCAACGTAGTTTCAACGTCTTTTCAACGTTAAAAAAAATGTCCTGTGTCTGCTGGGAAATCAGTATCAGTAGTAATCCCTCTAAGAATAAATAAAAATATTTCAAGAAATAAAATATAATTCACTTGTAGCTAAATATCTAGTTAATTTCACAACTAAAATTTCAAAAACAAAGATCGATATCATAAATTTGACCCAAAATTTGGGACCTTTTATTCCCAATATTACTCCGCAATTCAAAACAACATTTTAAGCATCTAAATTTAGGTTTTTATAAAGAGTGGTGCTGAACCTAGGTGTTCTAACTCAAAAGAGTAAGTAAGTAAGAACTTACCATGAAAACTTTCAAAGCATACCCTGCCGGGTTGGCTGTCTGTACCAGCCTCCATATCTAAGTAAAAATTCAGAAAAATATTCATTCCGTAGAGAATATGTTCCCATTCGTAATATCGAGGTTACACAAGAGGATATTTAGGACCTTAGACGTATATAAGTTGACCTGTACATAATTTGTCTAAACAAAACTTGTAAACGAAAACTTATGTACAGCCCGACCTGTACCGTCTAAGGTCCTAAATATCCTCTTGCTTAACCTCGCTATTATCTCAATCTACGGCAGAATAGTTGACACGAAAACCCGAGTGGATCAACATAGCTTCCCCCTTGCCCAGATACACTTTATGGGAATTATCGGCAAAAGAGACAATAAGCACACGCACAGCTGAGCGTACTAATTGAACTATAAACGCGGGGTACAGTTATACCCGCGGGACACTCGATTTAAAAACTGCCCTTTTACAATTGGACGGAAAGTTTATGTTTCAAAATCGGATCCTTACATTGTAAGAGCTAAATTGGTAAAAGAAACGACCTATTCACTGTGCATTGATCGGCTATTTCCCTCAGTTTTAGCAAAAAAATTTGATTCTAGTCAATTAAGGTCGACCAAAAGTCAGACAACGCCCTTAAAATTAACTTCAACACACAGAGAAGATATTTTGATTAAATGAATAGTAAAAAAATATTACACATCAATATTTAATAAAAAAAAGTTAAAAGATAACCCAAAAAATTGCAAAATAATTTAATTTTCGGGATCGCAAAATTAACAACTCTGTTGTTAAAAAATGATCATCATTAAGACACCCAACCTTTCTTTCCCAAAACCAAGAAAGGATCATAAATGGTTTTCCGTCGACGACCAGACCCCAACTCCACTTTATCGATAGCTCTCAAAACGAGTCGTTCAATCTCACGTTGTTGATCGCGCGCAACATATCCATCCCTCAGCGATCGCGCGATCGTATAAAAACGCGGGCCAACAGTTTTTCGAACGTGTTGAAGCACGTCAAGCAGATTTTCACCACGTTTTCGGAGATCGTCCTCCGAACCGATATAAAACTCCTTGACAAATTCATTATTTGGATTAATATTACCATGGCAAATGGAAAATTCAGATTTCTGTCCTTCCACCAAAAGCCGTTGGCTCGATAACAAGCAATAATGAACTTTCGACAAATTATCTATCTGTGAAGGCGACAAGGTCGATAAGAAAATCACAAACTCAGGCAACGCTTTCGGATTGGTGAAATACTGTCCAGTTATCGAAGTAATAGCTTCGTTTACTTCCTGTCGGACAGCTCGCGTATCCCTCGGTTTCGATGTTAAACGCAAATATAAGAACATTTCGGATATTTTATGAAACACATCTTTAAGTTTTTGATTCAGATCTATTTCCTCGTCCGCGTTTTGTGGTAAGTAAAGTTCCGGTAGAATGGCATCCAACACTTTTTGTGTTTTTATAGAGACGCCGTGCTGAAGAAACTTCTCAACACCACTCTCAACACCAAAGAAATCTTCATCAATATCAACAAAAACACTTAGCGTCTTCTTGAAACTGACATCTTCAACAAAATTGGATTCTGAAATCTCAATGAATGCGAAACTCCGATGCTTTTTACAATCCGTCAGAGGGATGTTTGTCGCGTTTAACACGTTCCACGGATTCTCTCGTATGCAGTGATAAGCAACACTCGCTATGTGGCTGTTACGTAAAGGGCGCTCACAGCTACACGCCACATCGCCCTTCAACCCTTTTATTTTGGACGTACCTACAAATCCTTTTGTATGATAGGTTTCATTGTCTTTCAACCAACTCGGCTTAACCCATATGACACGGTTAACGAATCCTTAACAAAAATGAATATAATGTTAAAGCTAATAATTTACTCCGTGTCTAATTTCCTGCATTTCATTGGTCAAGTATATCCTGTACCAAACCTTACTATTTATGTATCATACCACAGCTGATAGTAGCAGCAGTAGCAGTAGTTTATTAGTAGTTTATTTACTGATGGAATGTTCTAGAAAAAGGGGGGTGAAAGCCTTTTCTCCAATTTACCCCCGGATTTGTTTTCGACGTTGGCCCCTTGACAAGTGTTAATTTTGATCAAATGGATATCCTAAATTTATCACCGGAAATGAGCCAATTTCAGGTTACTCCCGGACACATATCCTTCACTCTCTCTGCATGATTATTTTTTCTCGGACAGCCCAATAGTGAAGTCAAACATAGGGTTACATATAACTCATCTTCCGATTTGAGAACACGTCGTTCTTTAGTACTAAAGTCTCTAAATATCACTTGAATAAAAGAGACAAATTTTTGTCTCGGTGCTTCGTTCTCCAAACTCGTTTGAGAGACTTTACTACGGAAAACTCGTTACCTTCGTAGATAGAGGAGAAGATAAATCGATCATTGGATTCCATCAGTGGCATGAAATCGCGTTCCAATCGTACTTTGTCGCGTTGAAAATGTTTGAGTTTGTTGAGTAAAGCGGGCGACGCCATGTCTGAATGTGCGTCGATGTGAATCTGTTTTGTGGCGAGGAGTGTAAAACGAAAGAATGTATAATTTGTATTTTATCAGAAAAAACTTAGTCGGACAAGAGTGACCAAATTTTCTGAAAGTGGCGAAAGTTTTGTCCGAAAAAAAGTTTGTCCGACTAAAAATTTGGTTTTAGGCTATTTTTAACTGTTAGTCGGACAAAACAAAAGTGGCCAATTTTTTTGAAAGTGAGTAAATTTTGTCCGAAAAAAGTAAGTTACTTTCATAAAATCTTTTTTCACGTACCTCTAAATGACCTATTAATAAGGAAAATGGGTACTCCATAGATTTCAATCAGCCGTGAAAATAAATTTCAAGAAATTAAATTTTTTTATAAATACTTCATTTTGTGAAAGCCGATCGATTTTAAAATAATTTTCTTAATAAACCACTAGTCTGTTGCAAAGAGTTGGTCAGATAAAAATGCTCTCATCACCGATTTATTTTTTGTTTCTTTTGTGTCATCCTGGTTTCTATATACAAACCCTTTGACATTTGAAAGTTTTTCACTTTTTTTAAAAACACTACGGGTTTTTTTAAAAAAGTGAAAAACTTTCACAAATCTTTTACATAAAATTCAAACTTCAAATGGCCGTTAAAGCTTTTAGCATGGGAAATAGACAAAGATCTTGGTACCATTAGAAAGCTCTGTTTATACTCTTTCTAAAGGCATTAAGTTTATATGCCTTAAAACAAAGTGGTTTTGAGCTATAGCCAAATCACTTGGGTGCGGTAAAACCATATTTTCAGAACGCATTTATATGCGTGTTTCGGAGCCTAAGGACCTAATCTTTATTTTCCCAATAGACTTTTGGCTATAAGTTTATAAAAGAATGAAGAAATACTCAATGAAAACAAAAGAAAAGAACTCTTACAATGGTGTTTCCTTTAGCTTGGATCAATCCTTCGTCTATGGCTTTGTACCAGTACGGTATCACTGAAAATAAAGTAACAAGAAAATCGAAACTTCAGAATAATTTTAAAAGCTTTAAACTGGAATTTTTAAGGGTAAAACTAATTCCCCAATTTTTAAATGGCATAACGCAGAAAAAATTAAAATTCATAGTTTAGGGGTCATTTGGCCTAGTTATCAGCGACAAAACGATGAACAGAACAGGTTCATACGGAGGAAATGAACTTATCAAAACAACAACGCGTCTAGAGTGTACTCCAGAGAGATATAACCTGCTACCAAATGTGGATTTCAGGCGCGTAGACAGGGATGGCGCAAAATGTGCGTTGGAGAGCATATTTTTTACGATGCATTTAAATTTATCTATTTACATTTTCAATAGTTAATGACTATGTCATAAAAATTGGCACTCCTACACAAATTTTGCGGTTCGATGCAAAATACAAGTTTATTTTATCCATGCCTTTAGAGCTTTTAGCGTGCTTGGAAAGAAAATTAAGTTAGAGAGCGAAAGAGATAAAAAATATGGTACCTTCTTGATGCTGGTCGACAATTACCACCGGAACATCTCTTCCAACCAACCCACCCATCTTCAAATCTCTATATCTTTCCTCATAAGGTCGTATGGGATCTTCTCCGCCTTGCTTATTGTATAAAGGTGTACCAGCTATTAAAACGTAAATCAATATCATCACGACGAGGGAGAACGATATAACTTTGTTTCGTTTGCTCTTCCTCATGGTGGTGGCGCTTTCGTCTGAACTCCTTCTTTTGTGATCGTTTGATTGTTTTATAGAACCATTATTGCGGTACGGGACATCATAAATTTTGGTGTACCTGTGGGTAAAACAAGTTGAGCATGAAATTTTTGCGTTTAAAAAATATGTGCATGAAGTATTCAAAGAACCTGACCATACCAAACAAACGCTTCCTTAGAGATAGACAAAATAACTGCTGGCCTCGTTTCTAAAACATTGATACCGCAAATACAAAAGGTTTTTCGTTCAGAGTTATCAAGTTCCCTTCTTCGGGATACATTCCCTGATGGGTTAAATGGGTAAAATGACATAACAATTAAAAAAAGTTTGAAAACGAGATCAGGCGTCTAATCTCGAGAAAAGTCTATTTTACATTCCTCAGTTCTTTCAAACCAAATGGCGAGTGATTGTGTTTTTTGTTGGTTTCGACTTAAAAAAACGTCATTTTTTACAAGTCTTTTTAGACCTTCAACACTCTCCCATAAGCTTTAAAAAGCACATATCGTTCTGTGAAATACGCTCCGGATATTGTTGATATTCCTGTTAAGGATGTCGATTTTTCTCAACACCACACCCCTTGATATCCGTACCGAAAATTCAAAACCCCCTGGATACCGTTGCGTTGGTCATCAAATTTTTATCTCCCCCCTAAATATCCTAGGTTATTGAAAATTTCGAACCCTGCCCTTGGAAATCATCGGTCTTCAAATTCTTATCCTCAATAGCGGTACGGATTCTTTATGCAGAAGCCCAATGTAAACAAAGAAAATTTCACAGAAAGAAGATTCCTCATACTAACCGATGCATCGAGGCTGATATAGGAGCCATAACACATTGTTGTTGTTGATAGTGATATTGCTAGTGAATCACCAAGAAACCAATAATTCATAATGTTTTCGTTTTTTATGGTAATTTTTTTGTTCACTAAAGATAAAAATAAGTCATTGAGATATTTTATAATCAAAAGCAAATACAAACCGTAGCCTCATTGATTACAAGACTACAATAATATAGTCATATACCAAACTACTCCACGACATAAACTACTCCAGTCTAAAAGCAACCAAAACTAGAAACGTTGTAATACCCGTATGTTCCTTAACCATAAGCCCGGAAAAGTTAACAGGCTAATTAATATAGTCCTTGTTACTTTATGTACTTCTGTACAAGAATATTATTGCTTCTAAAATCTGACACAAATTGTGTAACGTGACAAGTTACTTCAAGGGGGTAAAAATGCTTTGTTGATTAAATCTAGCTGGGAGTCATTAAATTTTCAAAGAAAAAATAACAGCATACCAGATTTTTCTTTATGATTTTATAAACTAATGAAGTTTATAAAAAATTAAAACATTTTTAATGGATATAAATTAAGATCAACCTCGTCCCAAGGGTCATTCATTCCTTCAGCCTTATTGAATTTAAAACACACAAAAAAAGACTTTGGTACTAGATTGATATAAATTTAGCCAATCATCATATATTAATTCGAATAAATATTAAGTTCGCTAAAAAGCAGGGACTCATTTATAACGAGCCTTCTCATGAAATCTTTATAATACTTTATGAAAATTCAAAATAGATATTGTTACATTATTTTTGTAATTATTTATTATTATTATTATCGTAAAATTTTAGCAAAAAGTAAATAATGAAATATTGTCACTTTAAAAAATATTTGCTGAAATCGAATGAGTAACGCGTCTTTGCTTCTTTTATTAGGAGGGCTTGGCCCGGTTGTTCAAAAGTGTATTAGCTGTCGATTAGATTATAGCGCTAATTGTAATTTAATCTAATCCACTTTTAAAGAACCGGTCCCTGGGGAACAAAATGCTTCAATTAATCTCTGACTACCCTACATTAAATACACGTAACGCTGAAGCTAATGGCCTGCTTATTGGCCAGATAAAATATAGATAAATAACGTTATTACGAAAAAAATTCGAACTTTCAAATTTAAATAACAACCAACAAACCGCTAACAAATCGAACTCAAGGTGTAGGACAAATAATACTCGAATCTCTCGATACAGGACTGTAATGGCGGAAAGTCCTTCTGAACTTTCGAAAGTTGAACGCTTTACTATCTCCAAATGGTGATATGGGGCTAGTCTCGATTTTGGACTTTTTACTGACATCTTTCAGAGGCGTTTCTTCGATAATTGTCTTTCTACAAGTTGGCGAAGTTTCCAAATTTTCCTTCTGCTCGTCGTGGGAAAAGTTTGTGGACTTTTTATGTGTTTTTGTAGAGTTTGCTCTTTCTTTTGGTGTCGTTGCTACCCTCTCAGAGCACGTTGTTGATTTTTGCGACAAAACACAAGGAGAAACAGTCTCGTCCAGTGAATTAACATCCCAATTGAACTCGTCTAGCAATTTCGTATTATTAACGGCAGACGGCGTATGCAAAATGGATGTGAAAATACAGTCGTCTGGAAAGGTCTCATCATGAATTGAAATACTTGTTCGATTTTTTAAACTCCTTTTAGTAGTATCCAGTGTCTCAATCTTTGTTACATTATTTTCCTTATCGTTCGTAGAGTTAGTAGGACAATTAGTGTTGTTATTTGTGTTAGTCAAAACACTGCTTTTCCACAAAGAGGGAGCGGTTGAAGTTTTTCCTGATGTAGCACCTTCGAATCCACAGATGGTACTGTGTTTGATTTTACGAAATTTGTACTGTCGTTTAGGTGGCGTTTGTGGGGTGCGTTGCTCGGGTGTTTTTGGTCGGGCGCTTTCCACTGTTGAAGCATCCGAATCGTCAAATTTTATCTCGAAATTACATACTTTCCTCTTGTCTGACGTCCTCGTGTTACCATGGTTACTTTGTACTGAAGAAGTGATAGGTGAATTATGGTCAACACATTTTGCTTTTCGATGGGGAAGTTTACGAACAGGTGAGCCTTCTTGTTCGAAACTACTATCAGGAAAACATTGAAGTCGCTTGAGATGTTTAGATCTTGTTACATTTGGGTCAATCATGCTGATATCCTCCGAATGTTCACCGCTGTCTGAAGAGTTTCTTTCATTGCGTGTATCATCCTCGTCATCTGACGACACCAGTTCTAAGATTTTCTCAATTATGATTTCTCTGTTATTACCACAACTTGATTCTCCACGTCGTAACGGCATTGAGTGCTTAGAGGAGAAATTCTCTTTGTTGTGTCTGTGTGCACTGCTGGAACAAGGTGAAGTTACACTCTCACCATCATTATCATCGTCTGAAATATCACACTGCATCTCTGCATCATCCTCATTCTCCTCTTGATTTTCAGGTGAATATTGAGACACGAAGGAGTTCATTGACATCTGTGCCATTCTGTATTGCGTCCTGATCCTTGCCATCGTTTGATCTCGACCGGGGCGACTTGGATATTTGGAACTTGTTGTTGATGATGAGGGTAAAATTCTTGGTCGTCTTGGTTTAGAAAGTAAATAAAACGTCAGAAATTTATTCAATTATAATGGAAGTTTAAAATGAAAATCAATATGCCTTATTTATAAGTCAAAGAAAAATGTAGTCCCTGGTTCTTTGAGCCAATACATTTTTTAAACAATATAATTTAGGGTAAAAAATTTGGGTGGGGAGAAATTTAGGCAGATTTGGCGGTTTTGTCAAACATAGTTCCCGTCAAAATAATTTTTTTCTCGTGCGCCAAATTTTGTTCCCACCGAAATTTTTTATACCCTAAGAAAGTTGGAAAAAAGTACGTATAATCATAAAGTGAAAACAATTTAAACCTGGTTCTTGAACTTGTTTGTTTATGACTCATATCAATCCATTGTTCTCGTGTTGAACTGGATAATTTCTTCTCGTCAACACTTGGACAATACCTGATACTTTTACGCTCTGAAAAAGAAAAATGAAATGCAGACATTGCTTTCTTTTACTGATTGATTGGATTGTTCTGTATACAATGAGCATGGGCTATTGAACCATATGGGCTAACCTAGCATTGATTTCCTGTCCGAGTCGGACTCGGGTAAGAATCAATAACCCGGTATAATCCCAGAAAAAAGTTTCGGTGTTTGGCGGCCTCCTGGAGCCGAAAAAGATTTTTTTGATTAATAATTTTATTTCATTAGAAAGTGGAAAGTCTAACTTCTAACTGCTATCCAAAACATTTCAGTATTATACAGTCTTATAGAAATGTATATATAGGTAATTTTCGGATATCTGGTAAAAATGTTTTCCTATTGATAGAAATCCAAATCTTACTCTTTTTTCGCTTGACAGGTTTTGTTGCTGAAGAGGTTAATGTTGAACTGAAATAATAGAAAAAAATATTTTTATGTGTTTTTATTCACAATATGCTTGAGATATGCTTTACGTCATTTTTCCTAATGGAAACACCCGAAATAGAGGGCAAATTCCGAAATGTTTTGCAAAAAGAGAGGCTTTTTCTGCTAGGAAAAATGGAGTATACTGAACAATTCAACACTGTTGCTGTGCAAACTGTAACGGCCTCGAGTTCAGTTAGTACCCAGTCATCAAAGGCCTTGGATTACAGACAGACAGATAGAAGTATTGCAAAAGGGACGCAAAGCTTTTCAGGCTTGTACACTTGATGCAAGGAGAAACCGGCATTATTAAAAAGGTACCTCGATTGAGAAGAAACGGTTCCTTCAATGATTTTATCAGGTTCTTCTTCAGCTTTATCAGATTCAAAATCATCCTGGACTGAATGGCTATTGTTATTGTTGACTGATTCTGTTGATGTTTTGTGTAAATCCAAACGTACTGTAACATTTGAATGAAAAAAAAACACTGAGATTAGACTGAAAATATCACCACCCATCTTACCTAGACATTCATCCATCTGCGTTTATCTCACCACGCGAACGCGATCGGCACGTTTGGCCGTCGTTTAATGTTCAGGTGGTATTACACATAAATTTTAGACAACATTGTCGTTGCCCCTGTGACAGTCGGATGACAGAACCTCCATTGTCAACTGACAAGGATAACCAACAACCGGCACCTGAAAACGCCTTTTAGGATTTGGGGCACTTTTTCTCAACGCAATTTCTGCACCAGGTTACATGGCCCACATGCAGTACCCAACAACTTTCAGGTGACAAAAATTCTTAATTTCGGCACCCGATAAGAGTGCACCCGACTGTCGGGGCATCAGCAGGGTTGTACTTGGCATACTTGAAAAGTGGGACCCGGTGGGACCCTCAAGTAGGACCCTAAAATCTTGAAAAGTGGGACCCGGGACCCGGTGGGACCCTAAGGTTAGACCCTCAAGTTGGACCCTAAAATCTTAAAAAGTGGGACCCTCAAGTGGGACCCTTAAAAATCTTGAAAAGTGGGACCCTCAGGTGGGACCCTAAAAAACTTGAAAATGTGGGACAAAATGGCGGAGGTTTGCACGCTTGTTTCTGTGTGCTGGTGGCTTTGTTGGTATTTTTTTGCTTTTTTAAAACTTGTAATTGAAATATGAGTTTTATAATTACTTTTTTATGAGCCTGGTGTATCTTCGGCATGCATTCATGTAAGTTTTTTGGTCATATCTACATGGAATATGGACTGTAAAAGCTATTTTGTTTGTTGTGGTGATTGTTACACTGATCTTGTGTTGGTTTTGGTATTTTGACCCAAGATGCAGCTTCAGGAATCAACTAAAATATATCAGGTATGTTAACTCATGTACTATGTTGTTGTTTCAAGTCATCTCTTTGATTTTTCTGATGAATATAGGTTTTAGCTTGGTGAAATGTAACCTTTCGTGCACGAAATGTGTTTACATTTTCCTCTATGTACTTTGTGATGTAAATTTGATAAGTCATGACTAGTAAAGCTCAAATATATTATGGGGTGTATCTTAACCTGTTTCTAGAACAATTATGACAAAATTCCCTCTGTTTCGTAGCTTTTCGTGCAGGTATCAGTGGCTGTTTTTGTTGGTTCATTGCTGTTGCGTACATCTCAAAGGATTTGCTTCGGTATTCAAAAAATTAGATAAGAGATGACTGGAATAACTTCCAATATATTATGGGGTGTATCTTAACCTGTTTCTAAAAGAATTATGACAAAATTCCTTCTGTTTTGTAGCTTTTCGTGCATATATCGGTGCCTATTTTTGTTGGCTCATTGTTTTTGTGTATATCTCTAATATCCAGCTCCAAAAATCAATGTAATCGGATGTTATATGAATAAGGAAGGGTTGGCAACTTCTGTGATAAAAAGTTAGATTTTTGCAAAATTGTGCTTATAAAGAAATTTCCTATAACACGTCCCGAAAACGAAAGTGAAAAACTCAGATTAGGGTCGCACCGGGTCCCACAAGACTCGGTTGCCGAAAAAAAAAATTAGGGTCCCACTTTTCAAGTTTTTTTAGGGTCCCACCTGAGGGTCTCACTTTTCAAGATCTTTTAGGGTCCCACCTTTCAAGATTTTTTAGGGTCCCACCTTAGGGTCCCACTTTTCAAGATTTTTTAGGGTCCCACCTGAGGGTGCCTCTTTTCAAGTTTTTTTAGGGTCCCACCTGAGGGTCCCACTTTTCAAGATTTTAGTTTAGGGTCCCACTTGAGGGTCCCACTTGAGGGTCCCACCTTAGGGTCCCACTGGGTCCCACCGGGTCTTGGTCCCACTTTTCAAGTATGCCGTTGTACTCTTAGTCATCTGAAGAATTAAAGACGTACTGTATAAAATTATATACACAGAAAAATTAAAATGAGAAACTTATCTCCAATTTTTATATACTAAATTCCAGAGAAAAATTTCCAATGATACGAATTTCAATCTGGATATTTGCCAGCTCTAGTTCTAGTTCTACACAGTAGCAGAACAAGAGTTACAATTTGCAATTTGTGGAAAATATGCTGTTTCAATGCAGGAAAATTAAGAAAACCTGAAGTTGTGGCAATTGTGGGGATTGCCTCAAAAGAATCATCACTATCAGCACCGTCATTATCATCTACAAAATCTTGATCTTCCTCATCATGTTGTTGTTGTTGTTGTCTTTTAGCAGCTCTGGTTTGTCTTTCCCAAGAGCTTTGCTGTCTTCTATTATTACTACTAAGCTGGGAATGTCTTGTCGTGTAGTTGGTTGTTGTGGTGGAAGATGAAGTTGTTGAGGTTGTGCGACCAGACCTTAACCGTATAGCTCTGCCTCTAACTGAAGGAACCCTGAAGCTTGGTACAAAGCTTTCATCAGGATCATCAGAAGAGTCCTCTGAGAATGATTCTTCAGCGATGAGTCCCATTGCCACTTCAAAGTCATCTTCTGCAAAGCTGATATTACTCTGGTTCTTGTCTTTGATGCGTACTTTTTGTGTGGGAACAAAAGGTCTACCAATAGTAACCTAAAGAAAAACTCCAATTTATACTAGGCTTTTGCTGCAAAACAGGGTCCCCCGACAGCTCTTCAAATGAAGGATATTGTCAGAAAAACAGTTGTTTTAAAAAGTTATGCCATAGATAGTTGAAAAGTATTTTGATGATTTTGAAGTAGAAAGAGAGATTTTTAAAAGTTTAGCTTACACCTTACGTAACAATACCCCCCTCCCCTCAAGGGCAACCCCCCACATGATAATGAAAATTTTAAAATCCCCCTTACCATTATTTTTTTAAATCCTAGACCCCCTAGAAATAGGAGGGTATAGAAATTATGTTAACCTGCTCAATTGGAATGGCAAGACTCTGGGTCTAGCCTAGAACAGAATAACTCTAAAATGTATAATAACACAAGAAATTAAATTGAAGAAAATCTATACCTTTGTTATACAGCGAAATCTTTGTTTGCATAATGGACAAGTATTGGTTTTCTGAAAAAAAAGAAACAAAACAGAGATAACAGCTTACATCTAAAGGCTCCTTTAATAGGGGCCAAAACCAATTGAACCTTTAAAAACATAGGACCTTAACACTGCCAAAAGACATGAGACATTAAAGTTTCTATTGTTTATAGGACCTTTTTGAGTCGAATGGTTTTGGCCCTAGTACTTTAAGTATATAATAATATCAGCCCTTTCCACAAGTTTCCGGGTGTAACATGGAGGGAGAAACCAAAGATTGTTGACTAGCAATCACCACATAAAAGCAATTGGTAGACTGACTAAGATGTCTTAAAATTAGTATGCTATCGAATCCATAAAACATTATTCATTGACAGCAACAGCAAAATAGTTAAACTGAGATAAAAAATACAACATCAAAACATTCATTATTACAAAAAAACTAAAAATAAAATATATTAAATAAATACCTTTGACCATTCATGAATGCAAACAAAACAAAACCAATGTGCACAAATGATAGCACCTCTGATATTTACATGATCCAAGCAAATAACACAATCTTTTGGTCCTTCATCCACATCAGTTGAGCGATTGCTTTTAAGACGACCACGGTTCATTAATTCAAGACCTTTTTGCTTGGCCTTTCTTGACATTACAAAACTTTTTAATGATTTTAAAAAAGTAAAAAAACTTTTTAATGATTTTAAAAAAGTAAAAAAATCCATAAAAGGCATAAGACAATTAAAATCATAATTATTTTAAGATAAACTTTCATGAGGAACCACATGGTGCTTTAATTGTTTGTTCTTTGTAGATAATGTAGAGAAATGACTGTTTTTTTTCGCAACCAAATTCCCCTGTAAACGCTTTACTCCGTCAAAATCAAGGTCATTTAACATCCAAATTACATTCAAAAGGTTACAAAACAGTACTAACACACTTTGTAATAATACAACACTTTAATGAAAAATTTATATTGAAAATGGGTAGTCTAGATGTAGTGCAGACTAGATCAGCAGCAGATTTAGACCACGTCTAATGGCACACAACGTGGTTGAATTTTGTCATAAAGTTAAAATAAATATGATTAAAATAGCTAAAAATTAGTTTCGATCACTGAAATATTTTGCGTTTTTATCACATTATAGCTCTATTTTCAAAGAGGATATTTCACTTTATTAGTTTTAAAGAAATTAATTAATTGATTTCAAGACTTTACTTGTATGGTCAAATTGGGGTTAGTGGGTATTATTTCTTTGGAAATAAAGAGAAAAAAACTTTTTTTTAGGGATGGAGTGTCCGGAAAAGAAACTTTCCGACGTGGTTGTAAAAAATCCTAGATCCACCCCTGAGACTGTATTAGTACAGACTAGACCAGAGGGTATAAAAAGAAGGCTAAGAGCTCATGTCCTCAACCAACCTACTAGGAGACTATGGCATTTGGAAGTTCTCCTTCATGAAATGAGGATGTGGCAAATAAAATTGAATGCTATTTTTTTATGAAGTTGCTCCAACTAAAGGGGCATTTCCAATTTAAGGGGGACTAAAAGAGTAGGCAAAAACCATATTTGGCTGTGCTCCGGGAAGACAAGCAATTCAATTTATCTAGGAACCCCCCTCCCTTCCCAAAAAAAAAATAGCCCCCTGAATGAGCTAGTCCATTTTAAAACCATACAGGGTATTGTCAAACTTTTTTTGCAGGACCCTATGGAAACTTTCAACATCAGCCACTGTACATGGCCCTATCTTCGTCACCCCCTCCCTTATTCTGACACCCCTAATAAAAAAAGGCTCTTTCCTTTTTGATGATTTCTATTCTTTATTATAATTGGAAGAAAGAAGGTCAAAGTTGTATACAGTATTAAACTATCAAAGAGATTCAATTGATAGACAGAAATCTCATGGAATGAGATGAAACCTATGATGGGACAGGCGTCGTGGTACAGTGGTCATCCACCTTGATCCCTATGTAGGAGACCAAGGTACGATTCCCACTTGCGGTGGTTCACTTGGCAAGTGAACGAACCTTTGCCCAGGTCCACCCATGCCATGTGAGGGGAATTGGGTAGTCAGTCCAAGGTTGCTGACAGGATGCTTAAAACAGTGTTAACACAGTTGCGAGAATGGGCTATATAAACTCCTGTAACTTACCCAAAAAGATAACGAGATAGATAGGGGCATATCAGCAGCATCAGAGGCAGGCTAGTAATGAACTGATGACAACAAAATGGTAATTATTTGTGCACACCAGAAAATGAAAATGTTCCAGTTCATTTCTATTTTAATGCAACGGCAGCACCGGAACAGTTTTCTGGTGCAAAAAATGAATTAAATTTTGGCCACCTGAAAAATTTGGTGCTTTAGATCACACTTTGTCTGGAGTGAGCAAGCTAGGAAACCTGTCCCCTCTGTTCGTACATATACTTACTTTTGATACTTTTGATAGGTTTCTACATCTCAGTGTTCATTCAATTTGTTGAATCCGATGATGAACCATTTCTTTCACACTGTTGGAATCATCTCTCCTAAGGTGGAAATAATTTGGGAGCAGTGGTTCGTCGGGGAGTGTGGAAAGAAAATGGTCGAGTTGCTTTTTAAAGGCCTCTTTGGTGCATTTGGATGTATTTCGTAGAGCCTTCGGAAGTACATTAAATAATCGTGGGCCCTCTTCAGATAAGCAGTCCCGCCAAATATTTTTATGCTTGACGTTGACTGATTTAAGATGGCATTTTCTACCCATTCTCTGGTTTCTGTAGCACTGGATGCCGCCTTTTCCGTTTTCATAGTCGAAGTTTGGGACAAGTCCTTCGATGATGCACCAGGTGTAGATTATTCTATATCTTTCTCTGCGACGTTCAAGACTGAAAAGCTTAAGTTTGTTTAACTTTTCCCAGTAATTTAGGTTCTGCAGTTGTGGTAATCCTTTCAGAAAGGCTTTTTGTAGCTTTTC
>JAUJPO010077340.1:0-25243 GCA_032270745.1 Tiaropsis multicirrata
GAGGAGTTGTTTATGATAGAGTAATGACTATGCTTTATACAGAAGTCATTAAAAGAGCAATATTTGAGGTTGACAAGCTTCAAAACACCTTTATTATCAAGGACTGAAAATATGAAGAATTTTTACTTGAAATAGATTACATGTAATTTTTAAAGTGGGTATATATACCAGAGTTTCATAATGCGAAAATCTGAAGAAAAAACATTTAGTCAACTAAAAGACTTACTATAAAAACAAAATGTAACAGGCAAATCAGATTTAGAAGAAGATACCAAAACTCAATACCCAAAAACAAAAAAACACTTATATCAGCAAACAATACTAGAAGGAACAATGAGAATTTGGTAAATCAAAATAAATTGTCAAATATATAATTGAACATGATAAAGTGTCCGAGAAAAAGTTCAATTAGTTTTAATTCTATCCATGTAGAATAATATGTCTGTCAAATCTTTGTTATCCAAACGTAAACATTTGTTTTTTGTCTCCTGTACCGGAACAAACGGATAGAACACACTTTCCCTGTAAAAATATGTTATCTTTTCACTAAGTTTGAATAGCTGACATGACTTCTTGGTGTATTGGCGTTCAAGAAAATGACCCTTCAGATATTTCAATCCACCAGGAATAGTATTATTGTAATCATCGGTGTTATCACTTTCATTCCAACCATTTTCAATAATCTTGATAAACCAAGCACTGTCTTCGGACTTAGCTTCAGCAGCAACTGCAACAATTGAGCCTTCTGGCATGAAATCTTCCGTACCTTCGTCCTCTTCGTCATCAAGATCACTATTCATCCTTTCCTCTGTTGCATTTTTTGATCGAAGAATGCGTGGATAGAGTTCACTAGCCGTTATTGTAGAATAACACGACCAGCAGCTATCTCTCTCCGAACAGCAACCTTTACTATGCCTCCAACATGATCCACTTCACCTTTTCCATGCCCAGGGATACTGTAAATCCGGATAACTGTTGTGTTGGTATTTGTAGCCAGTTGTTGTAAGTCAAACACGTGCTTATTTGACTTATATTGCACTCTGCAGTTATCACTTTCAATGATGATAACTTTTTCAGATAGGTCAACGTCACGAAGCATGTTATTTATCGATACACAACTTGACAAAAACTTGATCATGCTTGCGATTGTCTGAAAAATAAGGATGATAGCTTTTTTCGCCTTTGACACAAACAATACCCGAATGGACAGTAATTTGGGTGTAAGACCAGTGCAAGGATTGGGCTTGGTATTTGACAGGGAGAGTCAAGTTTTCACTGAAATCAACATCAATGTCAACCGAATCAAACATATTGTAAAATTCTTTGACTGTTGAACGGTAATGTTTGAGGAGATTTCGATGATGGACAAAATGTATCAACATTTTATCCATAAAGTCACACAAATACTTTGCGTTAGCTGCTGTTTGAACAGTTTTAAGGTGCTCTTTTATTTCTCCACGTTTATTTTTTACCTCAACTTTTTCAAAATGCATAAACAGAACAGTTTTATCGTCACCACAACCATTCAATTTGGCTTTGATTGCATTCCATTTGTTAATGGTATCATCGCACAAAGTTTTCTCATTAGGAGTACAGTCCCAACATAAATAAGTTGTATCCTCCTGTTTACAACTTGAATAAAGATATTCAAAAAAAGACTCGTAACCATCAAAGGGGATTTCAATTTTAACAACTTTAGCTATTTCAACAATGGCCTTAACACACCATCTACTATGGAGATGATACTTGCAACAACACATCTGGATATCTTTGCTGGTGGTGTGTCGTGCATAGAAAGGCTTCAAAGCAAAAAAGGTACCATATGACACTTTTGGGTAACCTTCTTGGAGATATTTCAAGTAAAGTTCTTTGAAAGGTTTTTCAGCAATACGATGTATGCACTGATAGAAGCTGCGATTTCTCTGCTGAATTATAATAACACTAGATGCAAAATCTAACCCATTCTGTACTCTGGGCTTTTCATTTACACGAAGTTTTGATGTTTGATTTGAATTAGTTGATTCAAAAGTGTTATCATGCCAAAACTTCCAGACTATTTCTCTCATTTCTAATGGAAGTAGCTTTCTTCCAGCTGATGTGGGTTTTCCAGTGAAATTAAAATGATTAAAATGTTAAGTTTCTTCAAAGCGAGATTGATAATATCTACTTGATCGGGTTCTTCCAGAGCCATGCTGTTAATCAAGTCTGTTAATCAAGTTAATCTTCAGCAAGACGACTTTTCCTTTTTCTTGTATTCGGAGTCATAAATTGTTGAGTTTGCTGATTTTCAGAAGTTTCTTTCGATGGCGTAACTAGTGTATTCTGTTGCAATTCCTATAAATAATGTTTAATTTTGGGGATATAGGTAAAGCCTTTAGGAGACAGTGAATAACTAAACTTTCAGTATTTGGCTACACTCATTCTTGACTGAACTCTGTAAAGAAAGCCCCACACTTCTATCTTTGGATTGTAAATAAAACTCAAGTATAGCAAGATTTATAATTCCTAATCTGTAAAGGTTTCTGCTGAAAATCAAATACCTTCTTTCTAAATCGAACAGGTGTGTCTTTTACAGGCTCTTCAACTATTTCTTCCTCGACTGGTACATCCTAAGAAACAAAAGCTTCAAATTGAGACAAAAGCTGTATATTATTTAAAAATAAAAAAAACACTTTTAATAGTGGTAATAATAAATATGTCTTCTATTGAGTCATCACACTAAAAATACCTCTTTTCTGGAACTAACAGGGATATCTTCCAAAGGCTCTAAGCTCTCCTCTTGAACTTGTACATCCTACAAAATTATAAAAGCAAAGTTAGTTTTTAACATTTTGCTATACTGTAATTATTTCTTTTCTCAGCTACTTTATCAAAAATCGGTTTTGTGCCCTATGCCCAACTTAGTACAACCTAGTAATTGTAAAAATTCAATTAATACCTCATAGGTACTATTAAATGCCATTGATAAGTCTACTAATGAGTAGCTCTGGTCAAAACTCTCAACATTCTCAATCTCCACGTCATCAACTATATATTATTCGGCTTCTAATCCGTTGTCATTATCCTGGTTGCAAAGCTTCTTGTGAGCAATAAAATGATCTATTGGAGTGTACTTCTTGTTGCAAAACTGGCATAAGTGATCTCTTTTCCAATGTGTTTTAACATGACGCTGGAGGAAACTGTTCCTGGAAAACTCTTTAAAACAAATATGGCAACTTTTTTGCTTTTTCTCTGCTTTCTTGACACTACAAATTTTCAAATGTCTCTCATGGTTGTCTTTCCTTTTGCTCTCTTTGCCACAAGTCTCACAAATGTAGATCGTCTTTGTGGTCGACTTTCCACAGTGATGATTCACGTGTCTTGATTTTGCTTGTCGAGAGTTGAATACCAATTTACAATTACCACAATTATAAGTTTTTTTTTCTTTTTCACTCATCTGTAAGTAAATAAAGTATACTAAGATATATGCTATAATATTTGAGATTAAGAGTTAAACAAACAACAAGAAACCAATGCAGCAAATGAAAACAAAAACAAAAGCGTTTTCGATTTTTTTCAAAAAAGTTCCGTTATTAAACATTGCAATGACTTCTATCTGAAAATTGGCAATGCAATGACTTCTCTAAAATAAAAAAAAAGTAAAACTAAAAAGGTCATAATGCAAATGTTATAGATTATTTAATTAATTATATACAACTCGTGATGAATCTGCTAAATAAAGTTGATAAGACTGCTCTCTTCTTATGTTTGAAACTCCAAACGATTATATATATATATCTCTTTTATCACCCAAAGTAGCTAGGTATATAATATGTACAGTTTAAAAAGAAGCGGAATAGAACACAAAAATAAACAAAATATATACAAAGAAAATATTATGTTCAGGGGGTAGGAACAGAGCATTTACAAACTGTCAGGCAGGTGATCAGAGCTAGACAAGGGAAAGTAGGGGAAAAGCGAAGGGATTAGATATGCAGCCTGAACAGTCATTGCTTTGTTCGTGCCCTCTGAACGCGTTCTTCAAGGATTGCTTTGAAAGCAACACGATTTTCAAATGAGTACCAGTTGTCAATGTAGTATTTGCACTGATCAATTTTTAAGTCTGAGTCATAGTGCTGATGGGTACGTTGGAAATTCACTTTTCCAGATAAAATGTCTGTTATGTTCAGGTTGTTGTTGATTATAATTTGTTTCGACTTAGATATGAAGCTCGAGTTGTAAGTGCGAGTGTACAGCATCTTACATGTGTACTGTCTCGTGGTTTTGTTAGCCAAGAGTTGGTTGATAAGTTTCAATTTTCTTCTTTGGATGATGGAGCTTGCGTCCGAAATGTCGTATATTCTAGAGATATAGTTCTTGCTGTATTTAGAAACATTGAACAGGGACTTGAGGCATGATCTAGCCTGCGCGTTAATACTGTCAAGTTCTGATTTACTTAGGTCGACAAGTTCAAGACCATACATCAGTTTAGGGATGATCAGTGTGTTGAATAGGGAAACTATTGTGTCAGGGTGGCAATGTCGTACACCAGAAGCAATGAGTGAGGAAGTGACCGACCATAACTCAGCTATCCGTGATGCCTTATGATGTTGGAGACAGAGTTCATTTCGTTTCTTTGCCCATTGGAAGCCCAGGTGAGATAGTGTCTCTTGTGGGGTGATGACGTTGTTGTTTAAGACAAGACTTGGGGAAGGTAGATTGGACGTTCCTGAGATGACAAATTGGGTTTTTGATTTGGAATGATTGAATTTGATACCGTGTTCACGACCAAAATTTTCACAGTGGGTGACTAGTGTCTGTAGGTGTTTCAGTGATGCGCTCAACAATACAATATCATCAGCATATACAATGATGCAAGTCTGTAGGTCACCAGGTAGGGTAGTCCCAATGTTAAGGGCTTTGACACTCGATATTAGGTCTTCAGTATAGATGTTGTAGAAGTAGGGTGAAAGAATTGCTCCTTGACGGACTCCTTGAGTTAGCGAAAAGTAATCTGAGGTTGTTGAACCATAACGAACTGATGCTGTACCCTTGAGGTAAAGTTGGATGAGAAATGATACAATTTGACTTGGAATATCTTTCTGACAGAGTTTATTGAATAAGGTGAGCCAATTACAAGAGTCGAAAGCTTTTTCCCCGTCGAGGCTACACATGTATACAGGCGAGTTCTGACTGTTGAAGTACCGGATAGTGTCTTGCATAATGAGTTCAGCATGAAGTGTTGATGCACCGCTGGTGAAACCAAATTGGGATTCGATGTGATTGCGCAGGGTAGGGCATCTCTCGAGGATGACGAGTTCTAACAACTTGGTGATGATCGGTAGAATGCTAATACCTCTATAACTATTTGCGTCATTGAGTGGTTTCTTTGAAGATTTCAGCAATGGGATGATGATTGACGTACTTAGGATGTCAGGGATGTCCTTGGAAGTCAGAATGCTGTTTATAAGTTTCGTCAGGTAATTGATAAAAGACTCACTTTGGGCGTAGAGGTAGTGTTCAGCTGTAATCTGAAAGGGGTCACAAGATTTCCCCCCATTGAGATGCTTCAGTGCACTCGACACTTCTGTTTTCGTGATGTAGAATGAGTCATCTTGAAACGATTCCTGGAGTGATGTGAGAAGTTCTTTTAATTTGATGTTAGTATCTGAGTTGTCGATACCTGTGACCCTTGGGGTGTTCAAAAGAGTGTCGAAATGGTCATGGAAGTCTGTTGTAATGTCTGGTTCATTAGTTTTGTTGTTAATCGTATACAGCTTGCGAGGTCCCTTTTTTAGAAAGTTGATCTGTTTCCAGTACGAGGAGGGTTTGATTTTCTTTAGTTTATCGACTTTGATATAGTGATTGATTGTCTCTTGATGTTTGGAACGTTTAACCAGTTTGCGAAAGATTTTGCGAGCAAATGAATATCTATTGTAACTAACATCTAAGTTTGATTTTGGAAAACCGTTCTCTCTCCAGATGTTGAACATACACTTCAGGTTTTTGTGAGCGTTCTGTAATTCCTCGTTCCACCATGATTTTGGGGTGAAATTGTACTGAGTTCGGTTTTCAGAAGTATAACAGTCTCTAGCAGAGGTACGCATGATTTCGTGAAGTTCATGTATCATTGACTCTGTATCAGTCTTGGATGTTGTTTCAATAAGCTCAGACACGCGACTGCAGTAGTCCTTAGTAAATTTGCTATTTTTCCACATAAAGCTTGGAATAGATTCAGGTTCTTCCGGGTGAGGATCGTTGATAACGTTGAGATGTGGGCATGATGGTATATTTATTGTAGCATCGACTGGTAGATGGTCTCCAGTGTTAGTGGCATCAGGTAATAGAACAGATGTATGTAGTACGGTTGGTGATAGTGCTTGTGGCACCAGGATATGGTCAATGTACGAGCTGTTCGGCAGAGAAAGATGGTGATAGGTGTAGGTGGGTCCTACACCATGGGTTATGTCAACCGGTAGGAGATTGTTATTGAGTATGAATTTTGATAAGTGGCTGGAGAGTGCATTGGATTGGGCTGTTCGTGAAGTTGTCGGTTGGTCAGGACAGCATTGAAAATCTCCAAAGAGTAGAGGGTCAGCAGTATCACTAAATTGTCTGATGATGCCTGTTATTGAGGCTAACTGAGAGTTGTATGTATCTATGCATTGAGACTGGCTTGACTGTGAGTTCAGTGATTGTAGGTATACCCCTCCAATTAGCAGTATATTGTTTTTGTAGATAACTTTGACTATTGTGGCATAGTCCTCCTGAATAATTGTGCTGAAATTCTCAAATATCGTTTTCCGTAGTAATAAACACGTTCCTCCAAAAGGACGACCAAATTGGTGACGGGAGGCGGGTTGGTTAATAACATGAAAGTCTGTTTTGTAAGAATTGATTATTAGGTGTGATTCACTGTTGGTAAGCCAAGTTTCTGATAAGTGTATGATGTCATAAAATTTACTGAGTTTATTGTTGATGTAGAGGTAGTTTGTTTTGTAGCCATTACAATTGAGGGCGACAATGTTGAGATTATGTTTACTACCAACCCCAATCATTTCTGTCATAAGTGTCATTTCTGTTGTAATCTTGATCATAGGACGAGTCTCTGTGGGTTCGGTTGTTTTGACGGTATTGGTGTTGGTTGTGGTATCTGTTGGGGTGCTGATCATCTACAATGTTATATCGGTTTGGCGGTTCATAGGGTGGTTGGTTAGCTCTGGGTTCTCTGGGTTGGCGAAAAGGTTTTACAACAAGGCCCTTGTACCAGCGATCAGGTTCGAAAGCCTTGCTTTTATCCAGAATGTCTATGTCGACTCGAAACGATTGGTTATAACCATTCTTTCGGTTGAGATGGATGTCGAGGACCTTTATGTCCATATCGTTCGTAATAATGTGCTTGGTCTCCTCAGGTGTAAGGCGAAGGTCAAAGCCACCGACGAAAAGTGAGTATGGCCTGGTCACTCCTGACACATTTTTCCCGATGTGTGATTTGCCACCGTACACTACATTTTTATTTTGCAATTGCTTCTTGTGATTCTCCTTCGTTTGTCTGTGGTGAGAGTTGTTGTCACTACGAGCGTTCTGGGCTTGTTGGTCGTCATGTCGTCTGTCGTTGTTGTGTCGTTCATCTAGTGGTTGTTGTTGAACAATAGGATCTTCTGCTATGGTGTGTTGCTTGTGTGTGTTGCTGGAAATCAGTGTATCCAGTTTGGTTTCAACAGACATGAGATGCTCTCTGAGGAAGGTATTGTCTTTCTCAAGTTCTGACATTTGAAGTTTCAGTTCTGTGTTTTGAGTGATGAGTTTAGCATTGAAGTCGATGATAGCCTGCAGTTTCTGGAGGATCGTGGCATCCTCTGGAATGGGCTGGATGTCTGGTTCCACAGTTTTGGGGTTATGGACAACTTTATCTTTAAGAATCTTTGAGGCAAGTCCTGACGCAATCCGGTTCTCGTGGATAGACTTACCAAGTTCATAAATGTCTTCTATCGCGTTAACAGTACTCCTTCTTATTTTAAGGTGAGTTTTTGCATTGTCTTTTGTGCAGTTGAAACCGCTGTCCGAGAGTACTTTCTCATTTTCAGTGTAGTGTGCAAGAAAGAGATAAAACATTTGCTCTCTGAATAGAGTCACTGATGTTAGATTCTTCAGTTGTTGTAAGCTTTTGATGGTCAAGTCTCTGGGAAGGTCGTATACTTTGCCCAGATTCATGAAGAATGGTGTTGATGGTTCATCGATGTTTTGTGATATCTCAGATACAAGAGAGGCCAGAAATTCATCAGCCTTGTCTTGTTGATATGATTTTTCTGTTGCGCCATTTTTGAGCGCCTCTGTGGCCGCCATCTTTGTCTATGTCTAAATGTGTATATAAATTCATATGTAAACCTCAAATTTGAATCCATATCGAAAACCTTCAATCCTTTTAGTATGCAAATCGCAAATCGCACATTCTAAAATGGACTTGCTTCTTCTCCATGAATCAATTACTATAACCGATAAAATCGTATTTTATTACCTTACCTGCTAAAATTGATCTTGTAAACCTCAAATCTGGCACAAATGATGAAATCTTTTTTGCATAAAGGTTAGTGTATTGCACGATTCAAACTTTAGCGGAAACTGACCCCTATTTTGGTTTGACCAACTAATTTTATCAGTAAAATCATATGTAAACCTCAAATTTGGATCCATAAAAACCAACTTTAATCCTTTAAGAGTATTTTTGGTCTTTAAAAATTGCAAAATGCACATTCCAATGTGCACTTGCTCTATCTCCATGAATCAATCACTATGACTGATACTTAGGATTACCTTACCTACTAAAATCGCTTATGTAAACCTCAAAATTGGGTCTAATAATGAAATCTTCTTTGCATAAAAGTCACAGTATAGTCCAATTCAAACTTTAGGAGAAAATTAGTTATATTTTAGTTTGACCAACCTAGGTTATTAGTAAAATCATATGTAAACCTCAAATTTGGACTCTCTAACAAGTGTCAACCTCAAAAGTGGATCTATAATAACAAAGTTTAATCTATTTAGAGTATTTTTGGTCTTTACAGCTTAGGAAAACCTAATTCTAATGTGAACTTACAGAGTGTCAAAGATATGCAATAGTGTCAACCTCACGGCATGTCAACCTCAATTTCTGATCCCACTTCGATGACTCATATCTTTCGTTATAGTAAACCTCATAAAAAGATACATATATCTACAGAAAGGAAATTTATTTAACCTAACCATATCTGAGTTTCAAATGTAAACCTCAAATTTGGATAATTTAATCAGCAATGAGGTTGACCTTGACAAAAATGTCACAAATACCCCCTTTATTTTTGACCGGCATCTTGAAGTACTTTTTTCATGATTTGAATCTGAAATCTTTCTTTATGTCATTTTCGGATTCAGATTCTTTGCTTTTCATTGAACTTTTTTTTATTTGGCTTTTGGTTGAGCAAAATCATACCCAATAGCCAACCTGGTGATTTCATCAATGTTGATGTACTATCTCCATCTTCGTTTGACTCACCATTCATTATCCTTTGCCACCATTTTCCTTGTCGTTCGAAGACGTTTTCTTCTCATTGCCTTACAGTTGTAAAATTGACTATTGAGGCCAACATAAAAAAGTAAAGTTTTAAAAGCATAAAAACAATATATTTCGGGCTTCTACCATTTTCAAGCTACAAGCTTCATTAAAGTTTCTCTATCATATAAAAATTTCGGCATTAAAATTTCGTGGTTTCGCGGTCGAAATTGAAAAACCGCGAAGAATGTATTTGGAACTTGACCGAGAAATTAAAATGCCACCAGATTGGCAAAAAACCGCAAAATTGGAATAATTAATCCGAAAAATATACAAAACCACAGGTACCGGTGGATACCCTTGAAAACCTACAAGAAAAAGAGGTACACTTAATCTACTGATGAGGGAGTGTTGTGTTATTTCAGTCAATTATTGGCAAATTATTTTTAAATTGTTCTTAAATATTGAGAAAAAACCTCAAAAACTACTCTGAAACCACTCAAAAACCGAAAATATTGACATAATCATAAAATATAAAGTCTGTCAGTACCCAATATGATTCAGACAATATGAATGGATATAAATTATCAGTAGTTTTAGCTAGCGAGACTCCTGAAAGAGTGGATTTAGATGAACAAATCTAATTAATTATTATGTTGTCATTTCTTTTACATATTAATATTTGATGGTAAAAATATCGATGAAATATAGAGCCTGTCAACTCATTTACATTAACAATCTATTTCATGCTCTTTGGAGTGCAAAACTGTGTCTGTGGTGAAATACTCATTGGATATCACAATTTCCGGCAGTGTCTTATTTTGTTGACTAAGAAAGCATATCTTGTCACCGAAATCACTTACTAAACGTGTCTTAAGTTTTTGTCTATAGCTTGTGCATCCAATCCCTATTCCATATATTTCATGTAGTAGTTTCATTGATGTTGGTTTTTTCTCCTGAATGATGCAATCATTGACGTATTGCTTTACCTCTTCGTAATTGGATTGTGAGTAGACGGCGGTTTCTTGTTCTTGTGATATAGCATTGTTGGACTCCTTGATTTTTCGTCGATATCACGGTAATAATCGAGAGTGAAGCTTTTATAACATGGATGATGAACATGGAATTCTTTGGTGACGATATCCAAGTATGCGATTTCGCGGTATAATGAATTGTTTTTTACTTTGGCTGCACTCTCGACAGCATTTGCTGTATTGAATGTTAAAATTTTGTAAAGGGTGTAACGTTTGTTTTTATGCTGTACTTTATATTTTCCACAAAGTTGGCAAACATTGGGATAAACTTCGCTAGAAGTTGCGTCAGTCGGAAGTGTCGGAGGAGGGCTTGACAATCGCAGTGATTTGCGTGCTGTTGATTCATCTGCTGCGTCTTCGGTCGAGTAACGTTTATCGCCGATTACATTGGTGAACCTAAAAAATTTGAGGATTATTGCTATGAAGGTCTCAGCTATTGCCATCCAAAGCAAAAATCAGGAAAGTCCAAAAGGTCCATTTTGAGAAAAACGAAAATTCGAAAATCCTACTTTGAACTTAGCCTATACCTTGTAGATAGATACCTTTCCTTTTAGGCGTTGCCGATGTTGGACTGCACAATTGATCTACGATATCCAACGTCCTACACATAATTAGTGAAAGAAATAGTATTTAGAACTTACAGATTATAACATGGTCGGGAATGAACACCATGTTTTTTTTTCAAATTGAAAGCTTCGGGGATATTCTTTGTTTGTTTTACATGAAGATTGCTGCCACCCAGCTCCTCACGTTTTTGTTTTGCTTCTTTCAAACGTGTTATGTTGTTTTGAGAAAACGTTTTGATTTCCGAATACGATGATTTCCCAGGAAAATGACAAACACAAACCAAATTACTGTTTTTACTTGTTTTACTCATGTCAACTCATTTACATTAACAATCTATTTCATGCTAAAGGATATAAATTAAGACTAGCTAGAACCAAAATAAGCTGAGACTGGTTTAAGGGCAACGAATCTAATTAATTATTCTATTCCAAACAGTCCTTATTTCTCTTCATTTCAGGTTTCCAATCTGTTTGGGTACACTAAAAGGTAATTCAACTTTGTAACTAATGCCAATTTTCCTTCACAACAAAAGCAAGAAATTTAATGAATCCGATTGAAGATCGCCGTGAAAAGCAGTCAAATAGATTTGGCGATCAACTTTATAATGCGTTTGTCATTATTAGGCGTTACTTGGCTACAATTTCAAATATGACATTCGTTTTTAGGCGTTTTGCTTGCAATGAGAGCCTTCTTTTGTTGTTTTTTTATTATTTGTTGCAAGGACAATTTTCTTTCCGACACGATGAATACATGTTGGAATGATGGTCGGAAAACAAAGTTGTGCGGCTTTGTTGTCAGAAGGATGCACACCCCAGTCAAAATTGGGTTGAGAGTCACTTATGATTGGGAAGATTTTGGTATCACCAGCCGCAATTGATTATTGGGGCTCTCCCCTCGGTCTGCGTTACGCCTTAATGGCTCTTTTTGATGCAGTAGAATTCGCAAAATCAACAGTTGATAGTTGAAGATTTACTGCATCTTTGGCAACAACGGCTCACTTGTTGAAATCGTAGAGAATCGAGTTTCTTAATCAATCCAAAGTTGTCAATCCAAATGTGACGTAGATTATCAGGAATTGATCATCTCAATCCAATTTTCTTATAACTATTTCGTGTAGATCAAGTTTTAAAGTGGCTATAATCGAAGTGAGTAATCTCAATAAATCAAAGATCTGGGAAACACAATGTCTTCTAGCTTCTCTGGAACTTGTTGATGAGTGAGTTGGACTTCTTGCGCTTCTGGGAAAAGTTCATAACGTTGTATATGTAACGATCCTCCTTTGGCCATCTAGCAACAAACACCAGCATGAATCCTCCTTCATCGCCATTTGATTCCATCTCTTGAGAACGTTGCATTGCGAATTCTATTGTTGCTTCACCACTGACACAATCGTCAACATACATGTAGTTGATTTTCGCAGCTTCGGGATATTGATTGGATGACAATCTTGCAACTTCTCTCAGTGCGTGTTCGGCCTACCGTAGATTAATGTCTTGATGACTTTTGGTTTTGCCTGCCACCAATAACGTTGGTAACACTAAGATAGATCGTGTTGTATATTCTTTGTCATCTGTGACGGCCGATGGGTGAATTCTCCAACGCGGAGCAATTGTCTTGTACCTTAATGGAAGAAATTTCCGTGACAAGAAATTTTTGCAGAAAATATTATTGCATTCATGCTGTATTCGTAGACTTTGAGAAATCCTTTGATAAAGTAGATCATAGTTTACTTCTAGCTTAAGCGGAGAAATTTTGGCGCAAAATGCCAAAAACGGCCAATTTAAATCCGCGCCAAATTTAATTTTCTTCAAGCTGCGCCAAATTAAATCCGCGCTAGATCCAAGACCTCTTCACAAATCCTACTTCCATCGTTCATGAAATGCAATTTAGTGTGGCAAAATAATATATAAAATAAAGCAGTCGCGATTTGTTCAAATCACAATCACACAATTTCTTTCTCTTTATAACTTTTCCAACAAAAAAGCCAAGAAATTTTTTATATCCTGGCTTGCTGCAACAAATAATTAAAATTAATGAACTCTATTGTGATGCTTTTTAAAGCTTTACTCAACCAGTCAACAGATTTTCCACAGCCGAAAAACAGACATCAGATCTCCTTCCGAAGCTAACGGCTACCATGTTTGTTATTGTTAGCCTGGTTTTAATTTTGAATAGCCCGTAGCCTGCAGGCTATACGGTGTGGCGCGCGAATTAAGAAAAGAGCCTGGATGGAAGCCGTAAAAGTGTACCAGTGGGAACAGAAAGAAAACTCGACGAGGTTACATACCACCAGAAGTAAATTTTGGTTTAAAATCACTGAATTGACTCATCAATTAAGAATCAAGTATGAAGCTGCCACACATCAAAGATAAGTTGATTTTTTTTCTTTCCTTTCACAAACCATATCCTAAGCAAAATTCAGCAAGAATTGATAAAAGTATTGTGCTCACTTATCCAAAATGTGAAGAATACATTTCTGGAACCTTCCAAAGTCTTGTGCAATAATCTTTAAGACAATAACTGAAGAAACTTAAAGAAGAACAATGAAATAAAAGATTTAGATTGTAAAGTTTTAACCCCAGGGCCTTTTAAATCACAACACAAAACAATACTTCTAATTCATAAAACAATAAAATGTATCCATCTGAAAACAAAATGATCACTGTTTTCACAAATTCAAGCATGGAAAATCCCCTATAAAAAGAAAAAGCAAGATATGAGTGTCCTTTTTCTGCCATTCAAGATTTTATGAGTCTTGGAACCTGTGGAACCTTTGACATTCACTTAACTTATTTTATACACCAAGCCAAACACATTTTTTTATTAACGCCAAACAAACATTTTAACTCACATCTACAGTTACTGTAAAGTAAGTATTGTATGATTACTTCTCTTTATAGTTCAACAGTATCTCATAAAATGACTGAAAAACTATGAAAGTAAACCAACCTCAGAATTTCATTTCATGTTTTTAAAAATTTAAAAATTAGTTTGTATCCTGTTTTTTTATCCAGCTTTCTTCATCTATCAACATGCCAAGTCACGCCAAAAAATCATTGGTCATGAATGCAACATCTACGCCAAAAGGTGTTCGAGTTCTGCTACCAAGAAATCAAGAAAATGAAAATTCACCAGAGCTGAGGTATGGTTATTTTGGTTTATAAACTGTTCCAAAGATTCTACTGATGAATTATTGTTTGTTTATTGTTAATGATGGTTTATTTCTCAGGGAATGTTTTCCGATAGAGTCTAACCAGAGTGTCGATTGGTTGATTTTACAAAAAGAATTCCGTACTCAAATAAGTCCCAACATTTATTTAATATTGTGATTTTTGTCTGCAATAAATCCAATCAAACTGGTGCAATATCAGTCAGTTATTTCACAATCAAAACTATTATTACACAGTTCAATATTTTAGCCAACAAAGGTTCTAAAGACTGTAAAAAACAAATTTTGTCAGTCAGATTTACTTTTGTCATTCACTTTATGTACGCATTATTGTTTTCTCTATTCAGAAGAAACAATGGTGACTTTCCAATGATGGATGAATCAGCAGATAGAATTTAACCATTGTATCATCTGGCATAGGGTGTAGTCATCTAGCATGCAAAACACCTATCAACATTAGCCATTCATTAGAGTGTCAAAATGTGGATGATACTGTGTTTAAAACTAAAGGACAAGCTTTGATTGTAATAACTAAAATCGATGTAAAATTTTGATGGATCAGTTAAATCAGGTGTGCATGTTGTTAGTCATTTTAATGCCAAAACAACATCATCAGTCAAAACATCATAAACCATGTTTAAACTGTACAAATCATGATTTAACTGGGCTATTATTCTTTTGCATTGATTTTGTCATTATTTTCCAAGCTATCTAAAAAATTATTTTTACAGAAAAACAAAAACGTCTAAAAGATCTGCTGCGAGAACAAAACATTATCGGCAAGATATGAATACAAAAGCGAAGTTGAGAAAACAAAAGTGTAAAGAACAAATGAAAGATAGTTTGCTGAAGACTAAGTAAGAGCTAAAAAAGGCATCCCTTTCAAAGGTTGTAAAAAAACAGAACCGCACATCTATCCAGCAACTAGCTTTTTCAATGCCAGCCAAAACCAAACATTCGCAATTAAGGAAAAATTGTCAGAATGAGCTGTTGTCGTCTCTCTCTCATCCACGATTGCAACATTAACAAAGAAAATATTTCCTTGTATAGTAGTGGGTATCCAAGATGGTCTGGCGTTTTTGGAGAAGTTGTGCTGTGCAAGATAAACTTTCTCGCTGTTACTTGTGCCAAGAAAACCATTAAAGGAACTATGGCAGATTTGAGAGCTGAAGCCCTAGTTCTTCAACACCTTGCAGGGTCTAGTTTTATTCCGTTTTTGTTTGGTGTGCTTGATTCTGGTGCAATTTTGATGGAGTTTGTATCAGGATCCAAAACAAGTATTTCTCCCTCTCAAACAATGAGATCTTTGGTTGGAAAAAATAAAATCAAAAAATCTCAGTGGTATAAGATTTTAAGGGAGTTAGTTGAAGCTCTTACTTACATACACAAGAAAAATATCTTGCATAATGATTTACATGGTGAGAACATTCTTTTAAGGCCTTCACTTTCTCCTTGTATCATTGATTTTGGCAAGGCCACCTTGAGCACTTGTCCTATGACTTACGATATTTCACCTGGCTCAAAAGAGAAATGTACCAAAAGCAAGACAATCAGAAGCCACTGATGTCTATTCGTTAGGCTTTAACTTTCGAAGTATTGGAAAGTATGAAAGAATAAAAGAATTTGTCTCTCTTGGTTTGAAGATGTCAACAGAGGACCCTGCTCACCGATATACACTGGTCGACTGCTCTGTCAATTTACTTAAATTTGACTCAATATAATTATAATTACCTATAACAATTCTTTTCACACTTTGTAAGAAAGGATATTTATACTTTATTAACTTTGGCTATAGGTACTGTGACAAAAAAGATATTTTTTATGAGGACTATCTAAAATGTGAAAATGTAATGATTGAAAAATGTTTATAAGTGGTAGTTTTCTTTAACTCAAATTTTAGTGCAATCATATGCCATTCAAAAGAAGAAGGATAATTGCCAGGCATTTTCTAATAAAAGTTGTTATCCAATTTTTCAAAAAGTCAATTCAAACTTGTCGTAACATATAAAATAAGCATGTCAAAGTTTTTCACGATTGTAATTTTTCATAATTTTTGATCCATTTTGCAATATACTGTACTGGGTGCAGCTGGGTGATAGAGAGTTGTTTTAAACAATATGTTGCCTGTTCTGTCAAGTATAATAGGACAAACTGATGTGATGCCTAGTTATGCTGTTACATTTTATTTTTGCCATTCATGTTTTAATTTAATTACCTTGGTTTATTTGTACTCAAAATTCATAATTTCAACACATCATCTGACTCTGACTAATTTAATGTACAGTGAATTTGACTAGAAAATATTCTTGGAATATACTAACAAAAAATTACGAAAAGCATACCTTTTGATTTTTAGTGCTTATTATCGCAATAATATTTTAATCATTTTTTCAGGTCAAACATCAATAAGAAACTTTCAATCCCCAGGAAAATCTTCTTTGTAATTTTTTTATGCCTTGAGGACAAGGTACTTATGAAAGGGTTTCCTAAAAGTCTGTAAGGCTTCTTTTAAAAGAGTTAACAAGAGGTGAAAAAGTTTTGCATAGGATTCAGTCGTTCAAGTCATAAATGTTCTCAAAGTTTTTAAGATCGTCACCCTGAGAAAAGTAAAAGTTTTTTAATTTGAATTACTTTGCTTGCTTTATTATTACCTTTTTCATTTAGGGAACTAGACCAAGTGAAAGATTCTTTGAATCGAAAGATTGAGGAGCAGAATGCGGAAATAACAAAAATCGCAAGGCAGTTGGCCGACTTAAAAATGTTGGTGGTAGAAATGTATGAGAAGGAAAACCAAAAACAAGCAAATAAGAATGAGCGAAAGTTACCTCCAGCATTATCAGTAAGAACTTTTCTTAACAAATGGGTTTAAGTTTTTTTGTAGAGATGAGGTCGAATAATGAACTCTTAGCAGTGTTTTAAGTTATTTGGGTGATAGTCAATATTAAAAATTCTAAAGGGTGAACGTGATTTTAGGCATCAGTCTATTTTAGCGTAGGTATGTCAATTCTTTTATTTCTATTTTCCCTTTTAGGCTCACGTCCATTTAGCGTACGACGGTTTGGGTGTCGACGTTAACTGGAAGTTGTCAGAGACGTACAAATCCAAGTACAACAAAACAATAAAAATGAAAGTGTTTGAATCATTAAAGACTTCCAAAGTTGAGTACGAGGAGAAACTTATGTTTAGTAAGTAAATTCAATTATTTTTAGAATATATTATTTAATAGTCTGCCCGCTATAGTTTTATTTGTGAGTTTTTTGGTAACTTATCAGTTGCATAAATTATTGTTATCTTTTCTCAGGGTTGCAAAAATTCTTATCCAGGAGGGGGGGTTGCTACCAATTCAAATTTCGACAGGGGTTTACCCTATTTAAGATGCTCACTATGCTAGGAATACCTCCTAAGAAAATTATTTGACATTTCGGACCCCTCCCCTGTCATTTAGTCGCCTTATTGCACTAAATAAAAAACATGAAAATAATGCAAATAAATCCATTGAAATAAAAATTTATTACCTGTCTATTACAATTCTTTTCGTTATTATAGGAGCTATTTATCGATATTTTGAAAACCTGAAAAGGCAGGAAAAGGAAGGAGAAGAAACCAAGAAAACGAAAAGGAGAACAACCCGAAGACACAGGGTAAGGAAACATTCTTCAAAAATAATGACATTCTCATTTTTGTAGCTATTAAGTAACGTGTCCAGCCCCTAGTCCAGGGTTTCAAAGGTGCTTAATGAAAATAACACTCAGCTCTTCAATCTCTCGAGTATTATTACCAAAACATGCTTTCGCCTGTATGTATAAAATTTAGCCAAATTAAAAAATTCTTCACCCTCAACGTTAAAAACACTATATTTAAGCTATTCTTAAAAAAACGTGTTTATCCAGGACTGGACCCTTGACTATCAGCTTATATCTAGTTGGGTCTGGCAATCAATTTAACATCTTTTTTAAGTTTTTTTATCCGTTTATTTTAGCTATTTCTTGTACGTGACAAGGTGATATTGGAGGGAGAAGACGCCGAACTTTGGCAGCACGCGTGTCCAAACGTCATGTCGGACGAAGAAACTGATGACGAAGGACCGGCGAAAAAACGAGTTTTCCGTCGACCCGATTGGCGAAATGCCGAGTTCAATACTCTAATTGAACGAATAGATTCTGCGATTCTACAAGACTACCAACGGAATTACGGAAATCCCTCTGGGAGAAAGTTTCAGATTACGAAGCTACCACAAGCTTTAGTGCGCTGATTTTTTTTCACAGCTGAAATAATCTTATATTTTATCCGAGCTATGTTTCAGTCTAGTTTCGTTTTCGCTGAATGGTACTAAACAAACATTAAACAAGACTTTAATGGCTTTCATCCTTTGTAGTCGTACTATATCAAACTTTTTATTTGAAAAAAATGAAAAGTCAAATTTGATACATAGGTCAATCCCGTACATTTCCGTAGTATATCCGAAAATAATCAATAATACATTTCATTTATGGAAGTTGAATATCATGACTGCACTTAATTTTTGTTTATCATGCTCGCAACTTATTATTCAGTAGTTTTGTATATATATTTTAGCGCTACTTTGCTTATTTGAAATATATTTTTTTGAATTATTAGCTTAAAAGAATTATTCATTATCTGAAATATAAGCAAACAATTATAAAATCCATTTGTTTGATTTTTAAATGCATTGCAGAAAATAAAAGAGTGCTTTTTCTGGCTGAAAAGTATGTCCACGACAATCTAAAAACTAAATGTCTTTCTTTTTATAAGCATACCGAGACCTAGAATTTTCATATGGTTATGAAAAGAAAAACATGTGTGCTTATAAAAAAGCCTTTATACCAATAGAATGTCTCGTATATCGTGATAGATGATTCGGATTTTCAAATGCTTATAAAAAGAAAAACATGTATGCTTATAAAAAAGCCTTTATACCAATAGAATGTCCCGTATATCATCCATAGTATCTTGACCTATCCGGTAATATGTGGAATAAGTTTCGATCAAATCTGGTTTCTCTTTATATACTCCCGTATACGTATAACAAGAATATAATGTGATATGTTAAAAGTGTACGGGTCTTGAATATCACTGGATACGTATCAATAGAATATACGTTACTATACGGAAAACGGTATCCGACGAGTATAAAGTTTACAGCATACGTATGTGTCTTAAATATATAACACGGATACGAAAGCGGTAGTATATAATAATATGCGTAGTCTCACTTTTGAATATGTGGTAAAACGGATATTTTGTATGCGGGATTTAAATAGCTACGCATAATACAGTATATTTTAAGTATGCGGTAAAATACAATATGAAAATCGTACCGTATATTGGCACCTTTCACGCAGTGAAGAGCAATCTGAAAAAGCCCCAATTTTGACTAATTTTACGTGCACACGTATCAAAACAATGTGCTATTGGTTAAAAGTACACCTCGCAGACTTATGGAAATTTACAACTATACAGATTTGTAGTTTTGTTATTACCTCAGCTATACTTTGTTTCGATTGTATATGTTTAGCTTCCATCACTGCAATCTTCCGTTCGAGTTGATGTTCGTTCAGTTTTACCTGAAGAATTAAAGTAATGAATTAGATAGACTAAAATGGTTGAGTATGCGTAGACAGAACCTCCGAAATCTAACCATTAGAGATACTGAAATTTGGTGAAAAAAGAGAAAAATTATTTTTTCTCGATCTTTCAATCTTCAACAATTTTTGAGTAATTTTCTCGTGATAGAACCGACCCCAGAAATAAAGTGATGTAATATGGATACGAGATAACCCTAAAATATTAATTAACCTGTCGAAGTTGAGTTATGTATCTTTGTTCTCTCGATTCCAATTCTTTTATTCTGGTGCGGAGATCCAAGTTATTTCTTCGGAGCTGAAAGGCAAAAATACGGGATTTTTACTATACAATTAAAGACACAACAAAAGATATTATAACCAGAAATGAAAATTTCACTAAACTATTTTGGGTATGGTAAGGATTCTCTGCGGAAAATAATTCTACACTCCTGATTCTACCAGACTTATAGTCTGGTAGAATTAGCTCAAAAAAGGCCCTAACCCTGAAAAAAATAGTATGTGGCTGAAATTTGGCACAGAGGTTCTTTATGCCACATACTATTTTTTCATGGTAAAAACCTAATTCTACAGAACTACGTATTATGCTTCAGATTTTATAGATACCTACTTCACGATTTTCTCTCTGTAAATTGTCCATTCTGGGAAGATTGCCAATCACTTCCTCTATAATCTGTGTAACTCTCTGGGGGGTAGGTGTCGGATCTTCTTCGATTAACTTTCTCAGAAAGTGATGACGTACTGCCTCTTCTTTCAGTCCAATGATTTTTCTTGTCAGAGTGTTGTATAATACCATACCCTTTTCTTCCAATGTCATCAGTTTTTGCCACAGACCATTGCTTAACATTGCTCCACGAAAATAGAAATCCCATTGTCCAGGCTGAAATGACGAAAAAATAGGCTTTTTAACTATCAACTATTAGAAAATTTCCACTCCATTTTTACTAAGAGTCAATATCAAATTTTGAATTTGAAAGAAAATCTAATTTCTATTACTGTATGAGCCCTTCCTCCCAGCGGAGTCCCCGCATCGCTTTTACCAAGCTCAAACTATTCAAAAATAATGTAATGAAAACCTGTTCTACATTCTTAATCACGGGATCACGCCAAAAAATAACCCCAATCACCTCCTCCGCTGGGGGGGGGGGGGCTCCTGTATTTAAAATCAAAGAAATAAGATCTTTCTTACCAAGTTAATGATCTTCTTTTGGATGTATTGCTTTAATTTAGAAGTGTTAGACTTTGAAAGAGTCGGAATTTCGTCTCTTGAGCTTATTCCAAGATGATGGTGAATTATCTTACGCATTTCTTTCACCACAGTTGAAAAATCTTCACCAGAACAATTCAATGGTTGATAGTCATATAAATCATACATTTTCACTTGCAATAAACGTCTGCTATTCTGTCACTTTCATTGATGGACAGAAATCCTACCGATCATTTCCCCCATACTTTGTTCTAATTACTAAGACTATTACATTTATCGATTTCAAAGAAATAGCGATTATTTTTTCGGGTTCTTTCAAGTTCAAACAGTGTTAATTTTCATTAATTTTCACCGCTATCAAAATGAAGCCGCAGTTTTTTGAAAAATTTCCCTATGTCAATTTTGTGTGAAAATTTATTTTAACAAATTTATTGTTTGAAAACCGAGGAATTCGTGATTCTGTTGGATACCCGTCCAATGTCTAATACTTTTAAAACGAATTCCAGAAACTCTAACGCGCACGCCCGTTTTTTTACAAGAAAGTTTGTTTTATTTTCTTTTGCTAATCAAGAAAGATTATTTTGTTTATTTGAGTTACAACGAATTCCGCCTATAACCTCTTTTGTGATGAAAATATTAAATGGTCATTTAAGAAAGGGGTTATCCGATAAGTTAATTTTGAGTATTTTGAGAATATTTTCCCCTGAATTTTTGCATCGAAATTTTAAACATTATTTCCAACAATTTTATTTCAAGCTTTCAAAATATTCTGCTCAACAGTATCTTTCCTGCAGTAAGACTTTAGTAATGTGGTAGCAAATTGAGTACATAATTTTTGTATAAGAATTACATGATTAAATTTGTTCCCGTAAGATGCTTGTTCAAAACTATTCACAACCTAAAAACCCAATAAATTGAAAGAAGTAGAAGTACCGAACCAGATTTTGAGCCTAAGTTTTGCAATTTTGAGTCTTGTGATTCTTATAAAAAGGATTCTTATAAAAAACTGTGTAAAACGTTCGAAAAGGTTAAATGTCTACAGTACTTTAAAGATAGACCTTTAAAGGTTCAAGATTTTTTAGGATGTGTTGGCCGAAAAACTCCAGAATATTTTCAATTATTTGAAAATTGTCGAAAACAATCAATCAAAAGGGTATAAAGAACTAAACTTTTTAATTTTTAAAGGAAAACAAAAGATTTTCTTTTTTAAGAGTATAAAGCTATAATAAAACAAGCACATATAATACAAAACATAAAACTAATAACGTTAGTTTTCCTTTCTTCGTTTTTTGGCTGATGGGCCATTACTTATCGTTACAGAAATAACAGCCCCCACGCCAACTTGTGAAATTACAGGTACCCCAAGCATACCTTGTACTCCCTAAATTCGGGAATAATTTTAGGTACCTGGTTCTTTTAGCATTTTTTATGTACCCTCAAATATTTGGGAGGGGGGTGGACCCTGTGTACAGCCCTCCCTCCCCCCTCCTCCCCCCTCCTCCCCCCCTCGTTCTGGAAAAAGAAGCAAAATCTCAATCCCCCTTTTTCAAGTTAAGAACTAAAGTCGGACAAAACGTCTATTTTAATCTAGTTTACCGTTTTTCATCTTCATTAAAATCTAAATTTTCAACGATGTTTAATCTAGCTTTTTCTATCTGGCTGTATAAATATAATTCCTTGAAAAATGGTCCCCCCCCCCCCCCCGTCAAATAGCGGACCCTCAACACCAAAAATAATCAAGAAAACATACCTTTCTGACACATTGGAAGCTTTTTCGTGACAAATTCCTGCAGTAATACTTCAGCAGAATAAACACTTCCGTTTGCATAAACTTGACTAAATATTAGAAAAAAAAATTCTTAAATTCTCCAAGACACACTGACACTAAGCCTAGTAAAATCATTTATTGTGTTAATGAGTTAAGGCACCCAAGAGTAGTCCACAGAAAAGATCTAATCCTGATTTTAATGAATCAATTTAAATAGAACCCTTTACTTACACGAATTTATTTCTCTGGTGACGTAGGGCAACAATGTGTTTATCTTCACTAATTGCAACAACAGCAGTGATTGAGAGCACCCCTTTGTTGTAGGCCTTAGTGTCGTACAGATTAGTTTTCTTAATTTCTTCAGCAAGACCGAGCTTTTTCGAACCCTAAAAAAGCGAAACCAATTAACGAAACAATTTGATTACAGCTGAAAAAAGCTTCAAATTTTAGGATATCAAGATTTTTGAAAAAAAAACAACTTAATAGATAAGAGTCGTTTGGACTTTGAAAACATAAACTTTTCCTCACCTCAAATTCTAGAAAGAGTAGTTCTAGCAGCCTATGGAAGAATTTTCTTTCGTAAACATTTTCACCTGGAGGAAATAAAAAAAATAATTAATAAAATACAACCATGATCAATCTTTTCCAAAAGCTGGAATTGGAAAGTTTACTGTTTGGCACATTTATGCAAAAAAAGAGAAAAAAATTAATGAGCTGAGAAAATCCTGAGAAAAGTTGGTAACAGACGAACGAACGAAATGACGAACTAGACGAAATAGAACTTAGTTGAATAACCAAACTGGAAACCCAAGTAATAAAGATGTTAAACAAAGTGTATCATGAATCTTACTTGAAGTGCTGGGGTCCAAACTTTCAAGAAAATATATAATTTGATGTCCGTTGGCAAAGTTTTCAGAAGGGACAGAATTAGAACAACTTTCTTACCTTCTTTAATACTATATTTCTCGTCATCATACGGAAATGTACATTCACTTCGTTCAACGAAAGTGTTCAGTAAATCTTTAATGTTGACCTCGTTGGCATCATTAAACTTGATGGTTTCAATATCTATATGAATATTAAGTGGAATCAATTTAATTTATTGTTCTACAGGCCCGACATACCCTGTGTTTACCAAATTTGAAAGAAAGAAAAAAATCGATTTTCGAAAAAAAAAGTTTGGAAAAACTTGATTTCAAAGGCAATATGGCGTAATATAATAAATCCTCTCATAAGAATGGAAGGAAGGAAGGAAGTTTTTCTGACAATTTCACCAAAACATACAGATCACACGGGTCGATTTTTAGGGTTCTCCAGGTAGGTCCAAAAATAAATGATGCATAGTTCAGAAGGGGTCTATCCCCCCTTCTTGACATCCTCCGAACCTTCAAAAACGCCCATCCCCCAAGGTTTTTGGGCTTTAACAGTTTCAAATAAAAAGATCACTCAAAAACACGTAAAACTGACTTAAAATGACTCAAGCTGGAACAATTTAGTGAGGGATTCCCCTTCCTTGTTATCCCCTTTTTCAGGAAAATTTATGATCCCCCTTCTTTAGTCCCCCCCGAAGGTGTCATCCCCCTTAAGAAGGGAGGGGGGTACGAACTACATTAAATGTAGGTAAAAATCTGGAACCCAAAATAAATCATTATTTGCATTGAAGGGACCCAATTCTCATTTGAAAATATGAAATTATGCTCATAATTTCGAAAATTCAAAAGAACCTAATCAAGCATAAGAATATATGCAATTTAAGTGTGACAACAACAAAGAAATACGAGTGGGGACCCCTTGGAGATGGAGATGCTTATCATTTCGAGGAAGAAAACTTGAATTCATTCCATCTTTTGATGCCACCAAACTTAATTCTTGCCAAGTTTTACTTCTAAATTTGCCGAAATTTCTTCCTTTATTAAGATATCTCTATTTTCCAAATATAAATCTTTAAAAACTTTCCCACTTGAATTCTTTAGTGAGACAAATACTTTTATATAAATACTGCTTACCATGTTCAACAACGTGTTCATACCCATTTTCACCGCGGTATTCAGTTATCAGTTCGGAGGATACAACAGGTATGAGAAAAGAATCCAACCAAATCTAGACAAAGAATTTGAAAATAATTAAAATGTTATGTGACTACCATTCAATAATGTTGATGATAGTAAAGCATTTACTTCAAATTTTATGGCCCTCTTGATGTACTTTAAGGATAATTTAAAATGCACCTACCCAATTGACAGTTTTAGACTGTTGGGTACAATAGCAAGGAACCCATCAATTTAATAGTTAAATTTGTCAGTAACTAACTGTCGCGGGATAGACGGAAATGAAATAGGACACAAGTGTTCGTAACTTTATTTGATGATGAAATGTTCAAACTAAAT
>JAUJPO010077341.1:0-11048 GCA_032270745.1 Tiaropsis multicirrata
ATTTACTCGGAAGAACAGAAGACTGTTGGAGGTCAATTACATTTTAATGACTGATGATTTCTTTAGAGCAAGTTCATTAATACAAGACTAAAGGTTTCTCAGTTGCAGTGTCATGGAAGATTAGTTCAGCAATACTCCATTCCTCTGCAGCCGAGGGCCTTAGCCAGAATACTCAATAAATTGAAACGAATTCAATCTTGGTTTTTAAAAATAAAATTAGAGAATTTACTCGGAAGAACAGAAGACTGTTGGAGGTCAATTACATTTTAATGACTGATGATTTCTTTAGAGCAAGTTCATGAATACAAGACTAAGAATTTCTCAGTTGCAGGGTCATGGAAGATTAGTTCAGAAATACTCCATTCCTCTGCAGCCGCGAATCTTAGCCTGAATAATAAATGAGCTGAAAGTTTCAAGTTAATCGAATTCGAGCATTGTTTGTTCAAATAAAATTGGAGAATTTCCTCGGAAGAACAAAAGGCTGTTGCACAAATTTCATTTTCATGACTGATAATTTCTTTTTAAAGCAAGTTCATGAATACAAGACTAAAGGTTTCTCAGTTGCAGGGTCATGGTAGATTTATAGTTCGGCAATATTCCATCCCTCTGCAACCGAGAATCTTAGCCTGAATAGTAAATGAGCTGAATTTTCCTAGTTAATTGAATTCGAGCATTGTTTAAAGAGAATTGGAGAATTGGAGAATTTTGGAGCTAAATTTCATTTTAATGACTTGATAATTTCTTTAAAGCAAGTTCATGAATACAAGACTAAGAGTTTCTCAGTTGCAGGGTCATGGAAGATTAGTTCAGCAATACTCCATTCCTCTGCAGCCGAGAATCTTAGCCAGAATACTCAATAAACTGAAAGTTTCAAATTTAATCGAATTTGAATTTCTTATTTTTTAAATAAAATTAGAGAATTTGCTCGGAAGAACTGAAGACTGTTGGAGGATAATTACATTTTAATGACTTGATGATTTCTTTAAAGCAAATTTATGCATATGAGGGTTTCTCAGTTGCAGGATTACGGAAGGTTAGTTCAGCAATTCTCCATACCTCTGCAACCCAGAATCTTAGCCAGAATAATCAATAAACTGAAAGTTTCCAGTTTATCACAAATCCGAACATGGGATGTTTAGATAAAATTGGAGAATTTTGGAGCTAAATTTCATTTTAATGACTTGATGATTTCTTTAAAGCAAATTCATAAATAAAAGACTAAGACTTTCTCAGTTGCAGGGTCATGGAAGATTAGTTCAGCAATACTCCATTCCTGTGCAGCCGCGAATCTTAGCCTGGATAATAATTGTACTCAAAGTTACAAGTTAATCGATTTCGAGCATTGTTTGTTTAAAGAGAATTGGAGAATTGGAGAATTTACGAGCTAAATTTCATTTTAATGACTTGATGATTTCTTTAAAGCAAATTCCTGGATACAAGAATAAGAGTTTCTCATTTGTTGGGTCATTGAAATTAGTTCAGCAATACTCCATTCTTCTGCAGCCATGAATCTTAGCCTGAATAATAATTGTGCTGAAAGTTTCAAGTTAATCGAATTCGAGGATTGTTTGTTCAAATATAATTAGAGAATTTACTTGGAGGAACAAAAGACTGTTGCCCAAATTTCATTTTAATGACTTGCTAATTCCTTTAAAGCAAGTTCATGAATACAAGACTAAGAGTTTCTCAGTTGCAGGGTCATGGAAGATTAGTTCAGCAATACTCCATTCCTCTGCAGCCGAGAATCTTTGTCAGAATATTTAATAAACTGAAAGTTTCAAATTTAATCAAATTCGAACTTTGTTTTTTAAAATAAAATAAGAGAATTTACTCTGAAGAACTGAAGACTGTTCTTTAAAGCAAGTTCATGAATACAAGACTAAGAGTTTCTCAGTTGCAGGGTCATAGAAGATTAGTTCAGCAATATTACATTCCTCTGCAGCCGACAATCTTTGCCTGAATATTAAATGAGCTGAACTTTTCAAGTTATTCGAATTCGAGCATTGTTTGTTTAAAGAGAATTGGAGAATTGGAGAATTTTGGAGCTATTTAATTTTAATGACTTGATGATTTCTTTAAATCAAATTCATAATTAGTTCAGCAATGCTCCATTCCTCCGCAGCCGAAATACTTAGCCTGGATAATAATTGAGCAAATTCATGCATACAAGGCTAAGAGTTTCTCAGTTGCAGGGTTACGGAAGATTAGTTCAGCAATTTTCCATTCCTCGACAACTCAGAACCTTAGCCTGAATAATAAATGAAGTGAAAGTTTCCAGTTTGATCAAATCCGAACATTGGTTGTTTAAATAAAATTGGAGATTTTTGTAGCTAAATTTATTTTTAATTCCAGTTGGTTCCTAAATTTTCAATATCCTAGGATATCCAGGGGTAAGAATCTTAAGAACAAGGACATCCAGGGGTAGGGGTTCAAAATGTTCAATATCCTAGGATATCCAAGGATTTCTAGGGGATTTCGATTTTTTCGACACGGATATCCAGGGGGGGGGGGGTTGGTGTTAAGAAGAATCAACATCCTCAACAGTTGGAAAAGCCCATTTTTTCTTACCGTGATAACATCGTTATTTCAAGCCCTACTCAGTTCCAAAGTCTTGGAAAAGTCCTGGGATACGGACATGGTTATCTGAGGGACCACACTGATTTATAAAGAGATACAACCATTGATAAGTCCAACCTCTCTTTTGCAGGTCAGTGCACCACCGTATAACTACGAGGTGGCTTTATACGATGTCATTGACGATGATTCATCCAAAGCCACTATCAACAATGGACAAGTCCTTTTCCATTTGCAAAAAGAAACGCCACAAATATGGGGACAATTACATTCAAGGTATTCTTAGGATGCTTTTTTGTCCATCATTTTGTGATCTTTTATATAAAAGGAGGATGTTTGCTATGAGTTTCATTGTTACAGATTTAAAACTTTTGGCTGTATGGCAGTATAGTTAGAGTTAGCGGTAACATTGGGCTTTGCCAGAAAAAGTTGATTATTGGACCCGCTGAATTTTCAGCATTTACATTTATCACACCCCCTGTATTTGCATGTTAAGAATATGATTTTTAGCAGCCATACCCTCTGGGTATTCTAACTTCACACATCCCACAGATTCTCTCCTGATTTTATAGACTCCCTGGATTTTTTCACCATTGTGGATGGATGTCGATCTCGTCAACATAAGGGGGTGGCCGATTATTGAATACGCCGTCAAACGTCCGAAGTTTTTTTGCGTCACCCGGTAGTTGGGGAATACGGGTTTTATTCTTGAAAGTTCTTCTTGTTATTCTCATTTTAGTCAGCACAAGGACAAGACATTTATGAAGGAGCTCCGTGAACAATCATTGGAACAGAAACAGGCTAAAGAGAAAGAACGAGAGAAAGAGCGTCTGGTAATGAGAGACCAACAAAAGAAATATGCTGTTCGCGAACAAATGAGGGTATGAACTTTTATTGTTGTTTTTCTTTTCTTGGCACTTTTAGGTCACGTGGATTTAGCAGTTGTATAGAAGTTTTTATAAGATGCTCATATAATTGGTTATTCAAAACAATAGAGATGACGCGTTCTTTAGAAAAAGGTAATAAAATTTTTCTCCGAGTGGTTAAGACCAATCCAATGAAGAAATTTCTTGTTAAATGTTCAACTTGACCCTTTAAAAAGGGGGTGTATAAGGTTTCTCTTCGTAAAATAATTCCGGACAATTTCAAACCCCGGACATAACATTTACCCCAAGGACATATCCCAATTTCACGCTACCCCCGAACATAATTTCACGCTACCCCCGAACACAAATATTTTCTGGAACAGGCCGAAGTCGTTTTCAGTCTCACGTCAAGAATCAATCAATCAATTGTCGATTTGGTGTGATCTGAAAGATACATTGTCATTGCTCAACAACTGGCTTCTTTGGGATTAAATTTTTTTCAATTTAATAACAAAATTTATAAAGGCTCTTATCGAGAATATGTGAAAGACTTTTTTATTTAACAATAAAGTATTAATGACGTAAAATGTTTTATTATTATTAATTGTGAATAAATAAAAGCGAAAAGAGAAAGCCATTTTTAAAGTCAGTTTGCCTGATTAAAAGACAAAAATGTGCTGAGGCAGCAAAACGTTTGCAGATTTTCAAGCCAATCAATAAAAAACATAACGCGTGTTACGTCATTTGATTGTTTAGAGTTAGCAATATGTTTTCGTTTTATAATCAAAAAAGCAAAGACCCGAAAAAGAGCAATAAACAAAGATCACATCAACAACAACAACAAAGATTGGAATAAAAAGTCTGTGTTTTGAATCATGAAACAGCAACTCGCATTTCTAGAACAGTTGATTTTACAACGAGCAATTAACGTTCTTATTTTGCACTGCTGACTCGACATAATATGCTCTTTAAACCTAACAAACTGGCTTTAACTTGCACAATGTGATAAAGGAAAATAATCAGATTGAAAAGTAGTCTGGACCCATACTAATTTTTACCCATTTCACTAAGCTCACATGAGAAAAAATAGTATGGTAACATTGGCAGTTTGAATTTCGCACCAAAATGACAGTTGAGAAATTAAACCAATCAAATCGCACGAGTTTCAACTCACTTATAAAAGCATCAGAAACTTAATGTGTATTTTTAAAGGAAAAACTAACGGGCTCACACAATATCGGGGAAACTTTCACACAAGTCGGGGAAAGTAATGCAACGAAAATTCGCCGTTCACGCATCGCAAAAGAAACCTAATTTAACGTTAGCCGGCTAATGTTACGTATTTCCGGGATTATTTCAAATTTCACGCTTCTATGTGAATAGAAAATAATAATGAATTGCCCAATTTCCAGACCATTATTTATTAATCAGGATACGTTAGATAGGCAGGAGTGTAATATCAAATAAAACATTAACATAATAGTGCGCAATTTGACTAGACCACTAATTTCCTCTTCTGCGTTTTTCTTTTTTTTCGTTTTACTTTAACTTTTTTTGCTTCTTTGTATAATATTTTGTAGTGGTTTTTGTGAAACGAACTAGTGGTCTAGATCTAGACTAAATGCAGCTCTATTCAACCCATTGTCTATCGTGACTATAACAGCAATAATTTATAACTTAAAATTCACATAGTTGATTTTCTTTTTTCATTTTTTAAAGAATATATTTCCTATGGGAAGAAATAGGCGGTGCTTAATGTTTTTAACGGAAATAACACTGTGGTTTTTTAAATTATCAAACGGTGCTTTAATAACTATTTAATTCTATATGAAATTACAGAACAGTAGTGGTTCGAAATTATTGTAAAAATAGTCAAACACAAAGTCAAAAGAAAAGAAAATCAATAAAAATAGTCCTCTATATATTATACAGATATCAATATACCTATTATTTTCATTAGTTAAATTTTTTTATCTTGGAATAATATTTCTTTTAAGGTTATTATTATTTTCATATATAATTTTTTTCTTTTTGTTCGATAGTTTTCTTTTTCTTTTTTCTTCTGCGACTCCAAGAGGGATTTCATTGTTTATAAAAGAAATTTATTCTTTTTGTAATTTTATTTTCTTCAAAAAATATAGAAGAATAAAAAGGATAAAAGGTGTTAAAACAACAAAACATAAAGCGAGCAAAAGCATAAGATAAACAAAATTTCCTTTTTTATTTTGACGGCTTCAAGAAAAACTCGAAATACATCCAATCCATCATTCAAAACAAATCTCGGAAACCTGAAACAAAAAATATTTCACATTGGTTTATTAAGTAATTGAAACACATTTGAAGAATAAGAAAACATTGATGAAAATTTTTTTAAACAATGAACTCGAAATGAAGTAGAACGATTGAAAGAAGAAAAATTAAATTAAAAATCATTAATATACACTTTCGAAAATAAAGGAAAAATCATTTAAAACAATCATATGTTTGATTTTGAAATTATGGTTGATTGGTTAAATGTCGTGGTTATTGGTCTGTCCATTGTAAACACCATCCTACATGCCGTTGGAATCTATTTACTATGGTGCCAAAAGAAAGTCTCACATCTTCGGATCCATCATATCTACTTGAGCAGTTTAAGCTTCTCAGAGTTGATCATGAACTTTTTAGAAGTCATCAAAATTTCCATCAACATGAACGGCAACTTATCCAACACCATGCAACAAATATCATATTACATCATGTTGATACAATTTACCGGAGCTGCAATCATATTCCATTTCTCCATGATCTTCATCACCGTAGATAGACTGTTTGAGATTCTCCTTAACATTAAGTACCCTGTTTATTGGAACGAACGCAAAGCCATCAGGTTACTCATAGGATTGTGGCTGACCAGCGCTATATTGACCATAACTGTTGGGCTGTGTAAAGGATTAGCTGACTTCCAATGGGAGAATTACTTCTTCATATATTTCTACCCGACAGTGGAATTCTTCTTCGTCATCTTAGCATTTGCAAGTTACATTTTCATCTTCAGGAAATTCAACACTACAAGAGTTATACCCATTCACGTGCCGACCTTACGTATACCGCGAGCACGTCAAAATGATGGGGAGTACGAAATGGATCAGACGGACGCCGGCTCTCCGAAACCACCTCCCCGTCATCGGTCCCAAAGACAACGCCGTAGCTCAATCACGACCTTCCGTAAATCGAGGTTCTTCATACCCGTATTGTTAATCTTCACTTTCTTAATTTTTATCGTGGCTGCAGACATGATAATGCTTTTCGTCGTAGTAATGGCTGGAAATAACTCGAAATGGTTGCTCATCACTTTGACCATTTCATACTCTGTTTCCAACTTCTTAGACGCATGGATTTACATATTTTTAGAACCAGAATTGAAAACACTGTTGATGCGCAAAGTTAGAAATATTTTCACTAAAAACAATGAGTTCTGATAAAAAAAACATTCTAAATGGAATGAACATCGTTTTACTTCTTCACCAAAATTTAATTGGAAATTTTAATTCTTATTATTATACGAAATTTTGAATTTTTAGATTTTTTAAAGTAGATCATTATTAAAGATCATTAAAATTTTAACAAGGTCCTTTATGAATGATTTAGTTAGTCACTTTGAGCCCACAAATTTTGGTTGAACATTTTAGGCATCTGATCTACAAATGCCTAAATGGTCTACCATGGTCAAGCAAATACACACGATTATACTCACAAGGCATAATATTTTTCAATGGAAGTGAATCTAATCTTTGTATATCTACACATCGAAATTTACGGAATCTGCGGAAATTTACCAAACTATTACCGTATAGAGTTTGTTTGTTCACATTCCTGATTTCTAGTTGAATACTGTTCACCCAAATACGGAGAAGTGTTTAAAGCCCCTAAGTGTTTAAAGCCCCTAAGTGAGTCCACCCAAAATAGCACTTCACCTTGGAGATCGTTTACAAGAGAAACTCAAAACGGTAAACGTAAGGCCTGATTTTATGTAGCATTATACTAGACCTCCACATATGTTTTCATATCACAGAATCATAGTGTATAGAGGCCCTCCCCATGGGGGCAATTGGGAATGAATCCTACTCCTTTCGAAGTCATAGCGCTCTCCAGACATCGCTGACTCTGTGGACACGACACTCAGATACCATGGTACATAGTAGTGACACTCAAACTACGCGGGATAGCGTAGAACGTAGAACCTCATGAGTACCACGTACCACAATGTCTGGAATATCTAACCACACTCTTCTATCAGACTTATGGTATGGGTCGGTTGGTACGCACTTTTGTGCGGAGAAAACATATAAAAATATAAATAATTTAGCGTCTGACCTTTTTTCAGTGAAACTTGTCGGGTGACAAAATAAGGGATAATTCACGTCTTCCTTGATGAAACTTCACAAAATAATATAAAAGGCGGTTATATAAATAAGAATACATTGATACGACACAGTGTAAACCTTAAAGTTCATGCGTGGAAACCAGAATGACACAAGAAAACAAAAGGTAAATAAGTGATACTGCCACTTGTCTGTCCCGATATCTACGGAAAATTCAAAAGTTCATTTCCGGAAGAGGGTCTGTTCGCAATGGCTATTCTAACTAAATACGACGAACTACTTGATGCACACACTCGAATTCGACCAAGATAGCACTTCCCTGCATATATTTTTCTACGGGATATTATCGGGAAAACAGACAATAACCACACATAGTATACTCAGGAACGATAAACGTGACTGAGGTACAGAGTAAACCAAGAGCGAAAATAAGTTTTAAAAGGATTTTTACTTATGAATTGATTGTTCGCCTACCATTCATTCGCATTGCATTATATATACTTTGATGCATGAAAATTTCGCGGTTTCGCAGTCGAGAAAAAACCACGAAATTAAAATGCCACGAAATGCAATTTTTAGCTAAAACAACGAAATTCGAGTAATTTATACGAAAAATACATTAAAAAAACACTTTTTCTCTTGGATACCGAAATTAAAATGCTGCGAAATTAAATTTTTTGCAAAAAAACCGCAAAATTAAAATGCCGCAAAATTTTCTTGGAATAAACTAATTGACTATTTTAAAAATGAAAGTAGTGGCAAACATCCGGCTTTTTAGGATGTTTCCGTATAAAAAATCACGTAATGGATATCAAGAAATTCATCCCCAGATACTTGTATCATGGCAAGAATTTGTAGTCACAGCAAATAACCTCCGATATTACAATGGTAATCTTGATTTGACAGTGAACCAAACAAAAAGTCATTTAAGTTTAACGCAGAATTTCATATTCAACAGTGTTCTCACAAAATTTAATTTCGCAACAAAATTGAAGAGATTTTAGGGTAATCGAGGAGAAATTTTTACTTTTTGATGAGATTTAGGAGGACAAATATGAGGAGATTTAGATATAACCCAATTTTCAAGTTTTTCCTGAGGGACTAAATAGAAAAGCAAAGAATTTTAAAATTGTTTAAAATTATTCTTGCGAGCGAAGGGAGCAGAAAGTCTTTAGGAAATGCTTGCTCAGAATGCTTGAAGTGTACAGAGCCCGAATATTTTTTATTAGGTAACATTATGTAAACACTTCAACATTCATGAACTTCACATGAGGGGATGTGAGGAAAATTGAGGGGCAAAATTAAAAAGTAGGAGATTTGAGCTGTGGGAACCCTGTTCAATATTAACATCACTGTTACATAGTATATGGATGAATTTGAAGAGAACCTGAAGTTGTGTATAAAGATAAAAGTTAAATAAATGAATTCCTTACTTTTGAGCTGTTTAACTTTCCGTTCAATCTGCCACCACCATAAACACCAATTTCTCATTTGTTTATTTTTTTTATTACTTTTATTTTTTTTATTGGAGTATTGCTGAAAATAGATGAAAACAGATGACATATTAATCAGTAATCAGGAACCCTCGTAGCAGGAGAGTGTAATAAGACAGGGTCATGGTAAGGGTATGTATATGATATAAAATAAGGTAATAAAATGTAAATGAGAATGGGCAATCTTGACCTATTTACGCATAAAACAGATAGAAAGATACTTTAATCGGATAAACCTTCGCGAATGAAGCTGAAGGAATCATTTGATTTAATTTAGAACATTCAGGACATTTTTTAGAGAATTGAAATTATTATCAAAATATGCGAAAGTTAACCCGATTAAAGTAGTGTGAATCGGACCCCTGAGGGGATATGAACATCATAAAAAATTGACTTTATTTTAGTTTTATAAAAAAAAACAGACTCTTCTCTTAGGAACTATTTTCGCTTCAAGCCTGTAGACTTTTCAAAATTATCAACAAAAAGCACTAAAACACATAATTGAACATGTCTCCTAACTTCACTTTAAAGTCAAGAGCAGCCGGCGGCTAGAAAACACATAATAACTGTTCAGAAGCGTTTCCAGGGCTGGAAAAAACTGTCTGTTATTTTGACACTCGGCTCCTGGAAAAATACATCTGTTCGATGTGGAAATTTGGCTCCTGGAAAAATACATGTGTTATAATACATGTTGCTCCTGGAAAAAAAGTACTTTTGTTCTGCTTATTTTTCTATAATGTTTTTCCTGGAAAATTATATGTGTTCTTTTCATGATTGCTCCTGGATTTTTCGAACAACAGAGTTCTGCTGGAAAATTTGATGTGTTTTGTTTTCAAACGCTCCTGGATTTTTCGAACAGATATTTTGCTTTAATTGGTGCCTGTGTTTGTAATAAAATTCACTTCCTCCTAGATTTTCAAAATGCAAAATGTTCCTGGATTTTCTCCTAAGATTTCCCCTCCTGGGAAAATTGTACAGACATTTGAGAAAAGTCCACTGGCGGCTGCTCTTGCAGATTCATTGGGACAGCTTTTTCACAAATTAGGGTGAATGAATCCCATATTGCAGGGCTGTACAGAAAAACACTGCTCCTTGGCTAAAACGAACCGAGCAAACCGTCAATGAGTTTTCTGTTCAAAACTGGCTAGCAACTATCCTTTGCCAGAAAAAAATTAAACTTTCCTCTTGAAATTATATGACATTTAGCCCACTCACAGAAGTTAATGACATGTAATTAAAAACAAATAAAAATGATAATTAGAACAATAATTTAATTAGCAGAAAATGTATGCAATAATGCGTGTTTTCAAGGAAGATCTGTTTGGCAGAAGAGATAAAGTTGGATAAAAAAAGGATTGGTGAAAAGAGTGGCTGCATAGGAAGATAAACCAGCAACAAACAGTAGAGAATTTTTTGAACAAATTCATTTAGGAAATATGACGAACGCAATAGAAACAAATTCTGATGAAGGAAGGAAGGGCGGAAGATTTGGAAATGTTTTTGAAATTCGTAGAACGCCCATGCAGTTCTTGAGGAAATACTTGTTTGAAGGTAGGTAAATGAGAAAAACATATCCCTGTGACCCGGTGGGAATCATTTCATCAGCGAGAATAAATCAACGTTAAAGGGGTTGCGGAACGATGGTTCCTGTTTTCGCTAAGCGAAATCTAAAACTTATGAATCCCGAACATTTAATTTTGAATTCGTTTTTTTATCAGATCGTCAAACAATAGATATTGATCCATTTTAAG
>JAUJPO010077352.1:0-11046 GCA_032270745.1 Tiaropsis multicirrata
CCCCCCCCCCCCCACCCCCCCCCCCCCCCCCCCCGGGTGTTAAGAAAAATCGACATCCTCAACAGTGGGAATATGGATTTTTTCTGGAAAAAACAATTTTTTTTTTCCCGCTGGTTTTAACGAGCCGTATAAATTTGTTATTGTTTGTTGACTTTGGCTGCAATCGGGGACGTAATTGAATGAAACAGCATTGTAAATGTTTCTTCTGTTTTGTCCCCCCCCCCCCTCTCTAATACAGTGTTGAATATTGGAACTTGTCAAGACCCTAACGCAACTTCTCAACACTGTATAAGGAGGAAGGGTATTTCAAAAGCAAATGTCCTTTTATTAAAATATATTTTAATATTGTGCAAAGTTTCAAAAAATCTACATTCACCTGATGGTAAACACAAGTAAATGGAACTGTTCAACAATCTGAAGTAACATCATGAAAATCTTCAAAAAAAATTATAATGAATGTATTATTTCGTATATTTTGTACTCTTTATTGTATTTCCGTAAAATTTCAAATTGATTTCAATATTCCAATTTCTCCACAGTTCAGTTTATGGAGGATTACTTTGCAAATCCATTTAATTTCCTGGACTTGCTGCTATTCATCCTTTTAGATTGGTTTCGATTCAGTATTTTGAAGTAATGTTAGTCATAAATTGAACTCCAGTTCTTGTTTCAAAAATCTTTCCTTATTATTTTTCAAACAAAATAATTCAAAACAAATGTTCTTTATTGACAATTTGAAGAAACCTCCACAAAATAATTTAGAATAAGAAAATATTTTTCCTTCAACCAAAATATTTCTAGTAAGAAAGCATCTGCTGACTCTAACAAAAATATAAATCAATTTAATCGAAAATTCGTAGCAAAACCATTTCGGCTTCACATAATCAAAATGGATTGTCTCTTTTGAAACCTACCTATATTTATCCTACCCATACGTCCTGTATCTAAAAACCATAATGTTATGATGGGCCAAATTTTGAATTTCTGAAAATGCTGAATGGACAATATTCAGTCAAGATGCATTCTGATTCTTTTCTATTTTTTCTTTTTTACAAAAGGAAGGTGTTAAGAAGTTGTTAAGCAATTCCATGAAAAAGAGGCTGCAATAGGAAGTACTCTGTATTCGAGTTTAGCTCGCGTTTGTCACCCGTTTATAGTATATTCTGTACTTAATGTCTGTTTTGCCGATATAATTTCCCTAAACTAGACTATTTGATATGAGTGTACGTCAAATACCTCGTCGTTTTTTTAGTTTTTTTAGTTTCGAAAAACTAGAAACCGAGGATGAAAACAGATCTTCTGCGCTATATTGGATTTGGTTGGTCCAGATCGAAGCATCGCGCTTGGCGATCGCCAAGCGCGGGATAATTCGGCAGTTAAAGAAATTATACTGACTGGTGATAACAACATCAACTTACTCGATTCGGTCTCTGAGTGTCGCCAGCGTCTTCTTGGTGGCATCGATATCATTACAGACAGGTGGTCGTTCCATGGGTTCTTGTGTCGTTGGTGTGGTGTTGATCAATTCGTTTATGGTGGATGTGTAAGATGCCAGCAATTTCTCATTTTCATCAAGTTGCGATGTGTGAACCTGTCAAGAAATTGAATGAATGAAAACATTTTTTAAAGGGTATCTTAAATTTTCTTGTTGGGCTTTTCAAGAAAAAAACAAATTCACCCAAGAAAGAAGAAAACACTTTGAAAACAACCGACCTCGTAATTTTGTTTTGTGTTTTGTAGCGTTTGGTGGTCGAGTTTACTGAAATCTTCTTTGGAGATGGCGCCATCAATTTCACCAAGAGCATCCATCACCTTCTTCACGCCATCGTCTATGGCTTGGAATTTTTCACCTGAATCAAAAAAAATTATAAATCAATATTGCAATTATGAGAATAAATGATGACCAAAGTACCATATTCATACTCATTAAAATACCTTATAAGCTAACCCCCCCTCTCAGGTTTCCCGGGATATTCAGACCAACATCGACTCAACCTCTTGACGTTTCAAACATATTTTCAGACAATATTTTCGACTGACATCACTACCTTGACGTCAAAATGATGCCAATGTAAATGCAAATGATTACAAGAATTTTCAATCACATTAACAAAAAATGAAACAATCAAGAATCAGGTATAAAAGGATCGGCTACTCAAACTAAGCCGGTGTCACCGGGATTTTTAACTCCCGTAAATAGTAACTCCCCAGTCCCCATGATAAACTAGTTTATTTTAACTTCCCAGGCTTTATAAACTAGTAATTGTAACTCCCTAGAGTTAATATTTCCTAGGAAATCTAAACCCCCCCAGTTTAAAATGACTCCCCTATCTTTAACTAGAATTGCAAGTAATTGTTGATCGTCAACCCTCGTATATTAGACTAAGCTGTTCTTTTTTCGAATGTTCTTTTATGGTTCTTTGATTATATGGTACAAAATTAAGAGGGGCTACAGTATATATCTCAAATAAATACGCATATCTCAAATTCTATTTCTGTGGACTGACTTGAAATTTAGAAACAAGTTAGATATTGATAATATAAAGTTGCAGTTGAAATTCAAAAGTCCAGCGCCCGCAGCAGGTCTTGAGATTTCAGGAGTTGTCTAGATATGATCGAAGTGTTTTCAAAAAATGAATATTTTCATCAATCACTTTACGGAAAATCCAAAATTCAAATGACCGTCCAGACAGGTGGCATAGAAGATAGACGGTACTATTAGAAAGCTATCTTTGTACTCTTTTTAGAAACATTTGGTTTATATGCCTTAAAATGAGACGAAAGTCAAAAACTGTAATATAAAGTCTTTCGCGTGCATTCTTTTTGTTGCCGAGAAAATAAAGGCTGAGCTGGAGTTTCGAGGTCGCTTCAAGATTGGGTTATTTTGATTACCATTAATTTGGATATGTCTTCAAAAAGTCAATTTAACAGAACAAAGAACTTGTAAAAACTGCAGATTGACCCGAAAATAATAAACTCACCTGCGTTCCGAAGGTTTTCTTTTTGTTTTTCGGTACTATCAATGATGCCCGACCATCTTTGCTTGAGACCATCCAGATTCTCACGTAGCATTGAAGCATAGGTTTCTTCGGCCCTGTTAGTGATCAAAGTACATGTCTCGATGAGTGAATCCACTTTTTTCTCCACAGTTGATATGTCTTGCTGCAAAGCCTGTTGTCAAGAAAAGAAAATCGGGAAATGAATGTGAATCGACGCATATCCACCACACTTCTCAATTTCTCAAAGGTAACAAGTCGAGTGGTTTTTCGAAATTCACGTAATCCCGAATCTTCACGCCGAATTGGGGAAATCGGGGAAAATCAATATGCTTATCATTTATTGTTCTAAAACAAAATACCTATTGTTTACCAATGGGAAAAGGTTTTTGGAGATGAGAAAAGGGACGGGGAAAATACCTCTTCCAGCAGCCAGGGTGCGTGGGGACAAAATCAAGGCCATTCAAGGGAGGGAAAGCAACATAAATTTCTTATAGATAAATTACCAAGTAAAATGGCTATCTTTGTTTGTTTTAGAAGTTCTATGAGAAATTTATCATAAGAAGCATATAAAACTTCCATTGTTTCGGTAAATTTGAACAATCCCCTGAGGAGAAGGAAAAGTGTGGCAAAATGAGGCGATAGGAAGGATTATTTCTTTATTCTAGGCATGGGGACAAGACCCTGCATGACACTTTAGTTTAAACATGAATTATTTAAAAGTAAAACTATGTATAAAATAAATTCTTGAATGAGCATCTAAAGAAGACGAAAACAAGTAAAAATGTAACAACATTAATTCAATACTCGATTCGGTTTGCGGTTTACGGTTTTGTTCCCATGTATCTTATTTTCTAGGTTTGATACAATGGAAATCTTAACTAAATAATTATTATGAGTCAAATTCAAAAATCTAAATGACAAACAAGACTGAAAGATGGAAAACACATGAATTCATTCTATAAATATGAAAGACGAGATGTGATAAGTAAAGATTTTTTCGCAGAGAATTATGATTAATATATTGATTGAGAAACAAATTTATCATTATTTGGCGCAACATTTGGTGTATCGAGCGCTACATTTTCAACGCTCATTATTTTGATATTATTGACAAATCATGTTTAAAATAATATTTCTGAGCATCCTTTCTTTTCATTGGTCAAATTGCAACAATCAAATTTGGAATCAGGTCGCAGTTGACAAGACCTACGATTCGAATGCATTTTATGAAGTCACATTGATGGATGAGCGCCAATGTTTTGGTCAATGTGTTTACAATGTCAAATGTTTATCATTCGAAGCTTATCGAAAGGCTCATCGAGTTGTTGAATGTCGACTGTTTGATTTCGTTTATGAAAGTTACTCCAACACTAAGTCGATGGTTGCTAAAGTTGGAGCAAAGGTACACTCAAAGCCTGTTGAGCCGACATGTGCAGCATGTAAATCTTGTCTTGATCATTTCAAAAGAGGTCATATCAATAACGGAGTTTATGAGGTGGAATTGCTAGGACACGACGAAATGTTTATTGTTACATGGAGGGCGAGGGCGGTGGGTGGATGGCCTTTCAAAAACGCTTTGATGGTTCCATGCCCTTTGAAGTTAAAGAATGGGCTGAATATAAAAATGGGTTTGGAGATGGTTCAGGTGAGTTTTGAGAATTTTTAAAACTAAAGTCATTTAATTTTTTCTTTGTGAGAAGTTAAAGTGAATCAATTTCGTTTGCAATTATAGATTTTTTTAAATTAAGATTCTTTCCATTATTGCAACTAACTAAATTACAATTATTTTGTTGACTTCAAACTTTTAGGAGAATACTGGCTGGGTCTCGAAATGTTACACAAATTAACCAACGCCCACTCATATGATCTTTACGCCAGGGCGATGAATTTTACCGGAGATTGGGAAAGTAAACGATTCGCCGGTTTCACAATTGGCCCGGAAGATCCGGATAAATACAAGTTCGATTATCAGTCTGTTTACACTGGAAATCAATACAGTACACACGACTTATTTGTGAGATTGAAAGGAAGTAAATTCAGCACACTCTTACAAGACCATGATGTTATTGCTCAAAGTTGTGCTGCAAGTTATCCAGGAGGTAAAGGTTTACGGCTATTTACAGTTACCTTAAAGAAAACAGGGATTTGCATGAATAAAATTGCAAATTAATATACAACTTTATTTGAAAACTAATCCATCTTTGGGAATGATTTGTATACTAGTCATATAATTCATGCTCCAATTTGAGACCACGTCATTCTTTAGTACATTAGTAAAGTCTCTACAAATCGCTTGATTAAAGGGAAAGAGACATTTTTTGTCTCGATGCTTCGTTTTCCAAACTAGTTTAAGAGACTTTACAACAAAAAACTTGAGTGGTCTCAAATTGGTAGCTCCACCACCTCTTATCTTTTTTTAGGCTGGTGGTTCAGCAATTGTCATCATGATTTTATGAATGGAAAATATTCAACTACAGAGGCATGTCCAAGAGCTACAGGTCTTCATTGGCTCAGGAGGCAAGGCGATCACTATAAATGTTTAAAAGAGACACTTTTGATGATAAGACAAAACTAAAGAGGTCGAACGGCGTAAAAAAACTCTCATAAATTTATCAAAGATTCAATTACAAATAGTATCTGTATTATTATTATAACTGTGTTATAGCCGGTAGAAAAATTGATAATAAACTGACAAGCCTTTGGAGATCAAACTCAGGAGCATTTATATGGCAATGCACCAACCGCCAGATTACAATATAATTCTATGAAAACAATAGTTTCTGAAAATGATTTCAGGCAACTTTCATTTCACGCGCACATCCAGTATATTTTCACTATTGGAAATATCACTATTATTTATATCACCCAGTAAACACGCACATCCAGTATGCACGAATCTTAATTACAATATATATGTATTGACATATAACATTTTAATCACTTACCTCGACTTCTTGTACTTGCGACTCGATTGTTTCGGCATCTCCTTCAGCGATGGTTCCCGTAATCTCCTCCAAGAACGGATCCACATCATCCATCCAGTGGACTGTCTCTTTCATGGCAGTCTCAAGTTCTTCGGTCTGTAAAATTGCCTCGTTGACACGCTTTAAACGTGCCTCCGTGATCTTTTTGCAGTCTGCACGCTGACGTTCAAGTTCTGATACGTCTTTTTGGCATTTCTCGGCATTTTCTGGTGATAATGTCTCCATGAGAAGTTTTGATTGTTTGTTTAGGAGGGACAGTGGACCTTCTTGTTCTTGTAAGTTCTTGATCATTCCCTGGAATATGGAGATTGTATATCTTTCAGTCTTTAATGGACTTGAAATGTATGAAGACAGACGTAAACAAAGATTGGGCTTTTCCACCTTACCCCCTTACCCTTACCCCACTGTCCTAGGATATACAGGGAGTAAGAAATTGAAAACCAAGAATATCCAGGGGGGGGGGGTTCGAAATTTTCAGCACGGTATCCAAGAAGGGGGGTGCTTTTAAGAAAAATCGACATCCTCAACAAGGGGGGAGGGCGTACGGACTTTTTCAGGAAAAGATCATTGAGCGATTTCATTTTAATTGGCATTGGATAAATGAAGGACTTGTAATCTTTAGCATTCAATTTTTGGCAAAAAAAAATCAAGCACCAAATTTGATTTACTTAACAAGATTTCCCGAAAGTCAACTGGAAATTTAAAAGAAAAAACTTTTACTTTGTAAATAAATTACCTTAAGATCGTCGGCCAATTTTTGCATGTTGTTTATTTTGTCATACTTGAATTCTTTGCTGACACATGGGAAAATGTTATTGACAATGTCTTTGATTTCTTTTATTTTATTCACAAACTCCTGCGGTGGAGTATTGTTGAGACGATCGTTAGTCGCTTTATGGTTATCATCGACTTTGCTCTCCGTCGCAGTGAGTTTAACCGAAACGGCGTCGACTTCGGATTGCAAAGCCGCTTTTGTCGCTGGATCGTTGATTTCGTTACTTTTGGAAGAAAGATTGGCTAAGGCGGCTTTGTGTTTTGAGATTTCACTTTGTTTGGTCTATAATGGAAAGGTCGTTGGAATGATAATAAAACATTGCATGATTATTAAAAAGAAATTCAAGTTAAAAGATCTTACCGTTTTTCCTCAAGAATAAACTCCATTAACTTCGTATTTTTGTCCATTGGAGAATGAATGAATTAATGAATGAATAATTAGTGAGTGAGTGAGTTAATAAATGCTTTAATCAATTAATCAACGAATGGATATTAGTCGAGAAGCATTTAGCATTTGTAAGTACGTTGTATTTTGTATCTCTCGAAGCTTGATGATTTAATTTCAAAGACTTTCTCTAGAGTAAAACAAATGTTTTTAGACGTGTGTGTGTTTGTGTGGGTTTCACGACTGAAAAATAATTCTCTGGCCAAATCACAAGATTTTGCTACTTTTAGTGAATGAAGATAACAAAATACAAACGAAAAAATCAACACTCTTCAACATCTCAACGATTTCAATGATGGAAACTAAATATAACTTTTTGAGAACTGCTAAACAATGGAGTGCATCTTTTGAAATTTATCATAATAATCGAGGCAAGTGTCTTGTTTGTATGAAACAAATAATATTTCTAATTGCCTGAGTATGTGAAACAATATTTTGTTCAAATATTTTGAAAACCAGGGTTTAGTTCATCAATTGGATTTTTTGCGGAGATGCTGAAGGGTGATAAAGAAGGTTGTTAGTTGTTAAAAAAAGTATAAAATAGTTATACCTCCAGTATGATTAGCAACTCTTTTGGGTTATTTTTCAAGTCAATGATAATGGTTTCAACATAAATGGTAATCTCTGTTACTACCAGCAAGATTTTTTGTACTTGCTCTACAAATACCTTCTTCCGTTCGTTGTCTTCCACAAGATCACGCTTTTCGGCCACCGTGCGGGAGAGCTGATCCCAGCGCTCTTGGAAATTGTTCAACTGTTGTTCCAGACCGACTACGGATTGCCCGGCGCTTTTACTTTCTGTCATCAGGTTCTCACCTTGTTTGGTAAGGACGATGATCGAATCTCGACGCTTCTTGATAGCTTGGTCAAGAGACTAGAAAAGTAACACCAATTGAAAACAATATATTTAACTATTTTTGGGGTATTTATGGAAATTAATTTAAACCAACAAGACCTGAGATTTATTTCAATTCTTCTAAATGTCGGTATATATCGGTTTCAATGTACCCATACAATTTTTTGTCCAAACCATAAATATTTCGTTAAGAGGGAAACAATTTAAAAGGGGTATAAGCTGAAAAAACGAGGCTAAAATCAAAGTATTCAAATCAAATAAGAAGTTGCCAACAAAGGGCGTACATATCAGTTAAATAAATGAAAATTTACAACTTAACATGTAGAAACCAGGGTGACACGAAAAAAACTGTGATATATAATAAGTGATATATATTCTGGTTTCTACATGGAAGGAATTTTTACTGACAATCTTTATTCGAACAAGAAGATCCACTTACCTCGACCAGTTCTCGATCAGGTGGCGACGAGGGTTTGAGTAGAAGTTCAGTATCTGTGATCCATTCAATATTATCGTCAATTTCTTTCAAAAATGCTGTCAAATTGTTCTCGATGTCTCGAAACTGAAAGGTAAATCAAGTTGTATTTACCCTGAGTAGATGAAATTAATGCATTACCGCATTACTTCGAACAAACGCCCCAATAACAATACTTTGTGATAAATTTTTTCAAATTATTTAATGAACCTCTTTAAAATGCCTCCCACCTTAAAATCCAACTGGCGTTTATTCGAGGTAATACTGGATCAATCTTTCAAAATAGCTCCAATTTAGATATAAACAGAAAATATGCGGAACTTTAAGAGACACCTTGTGTCTATAAAACTTTGGAAAATTTGATTTGTTTATGTATGAAGATACCTCATGATAGCTACGTTATCATATGAATTTAAAAACTCTCCAAATATTCTCGGGTCTACTCTTTAGCCTCCCCTCCCAATGTTAAGGACATAGGATATCCACGGGAGGATTGAAATTTTCAGTATCCTAGAATATCCAGGGGGTAAGAATTTGGAAAATGGACATCCTCAACAGGGGGTACTGATTCTTCCTCCAAAAGCCCAATTGTGTACATTTATATTCTGAAACGATGTTTAACATACATATTTCATTTTGGCGTTGAGCATGCTTGCAATGGTGTTCCATCTCTTGTTGAAATCTTCCATTGTTTCCTGGATGCTTTGAATAGCCGGTGAATCTTCGTCCAGCATTTGTGCGACACCTTGTGCGGCGTTGTTGAAGTCGCCGAACGAATTCTGTTGTTGTGTTAGCTCGTTCTCCAAGTCCTTTTTGGAAAAAAATAATTTTCATAAAAGAGACAGCATATGGGGTGAAGGAGGAATAAAATTTGGAAATTTAACCGTTGTTACGTCCCTTAAAACACTTGGCGGGTGAATGTAAGACTGAACGAATTCTGCTGTTGTGTTAGCTCGTTCTCCAAGTCCTTTTTGGAAAAATATTTTTTTATTTTCATAAAGAGAAGGAATAAAATTTGGAATTTTAACCGTAGAAACGTCCCCTAAAACACTTGGCGGATGGATGTAAGACTAAACGAATTCTGCTGTTGTGTTAGCTCTTTCTCCAAGTCTTTTTTGGAAAAAACATAATCTTTTGTTTTAAAGAGGAAGGAATATAATTCAAAATTTAACCGCGAACTGGTGAAATTCTCACTAAAACAATTGCATATTGGAGTATGGTGATGCACTGTAAGGGTGAGTGTAAAGGTTTTGAGATAAACAAACTTTACTTGCGGGAAATAAAACTATTATAACACTGTATATTTTTATTTTTTCACCAATTTTGTACTGCACTGTACAGTCCGCAGCGATGATAAAATAATACAGCCTTTGATACGCCCGTTTATGACCGCGGTAGATATTAGTTTACCTTATCTTGGCTAAAGAATAACAGAAAGTAAAAGTTTGTTACCTTTAATTTTTGTATTTGTTTTTGTACTTCTTCTTTATCACCCATATCGAACAATGAAATATCCTTCAGCCCTTTTTCTTTCTCATACAACCAATCGTTGAGCCGTTGCTCCTCGTTACGGTATTGTTCCCAGCTCTTTAGAACCTCTTGCAACGTTTCCCATCTGAGACAAAAAAAAGTGTATTTAAATTTAGAGGTTCTGAATTCACTTTTATTCTCAAGATTGGTTCTTATGTGACCGGAACTGTGGGGAATATTAGCGACCCGAGAGGTGACCTACGCTACGGTGCGGTGGTCAATTTTGGGTGGGGCTTGAACCTATAACCTTCCGATTTGGTAAGCAACGCTCTTTCTCTTTCTCTTAGAACAAGGAAAATAATTACATTTCTGCTGCAAGAAGCTTGTCTCAAAATTGTTTCAATAATTTCGAAAATCTATCCGTCGATTTGAGCAAAATGTAGTTGGAAAATAAAAAAAGACCTTACATCAAAAATAGTTTGGCGTGTGTTGAAATGCTGGACGATAAATAGTCCATAATTACCAGCTATTTCTTTTCGGAACTAAAAAGTGATTCGTATATAACAAAAGGACTTATCCATTCGACTGTAACATTAAAAAACAAAAGTATATTAAATAAAGACGCTAACCTGTTTCCAGTCCATTTACAAACAGCTGACCAGCGTTCACCAAGCAATGCTAATTGCTCTTCCAGATCAGCTGTGGCATTCTCAGACTCGGATTCATCAACCACCACAACCATATGACTCAAAGAGTTGACATGAATCTGCTGATTCTCCAAATCGTCTTGGAAAGTCTTATGAGCATCCACTTGAACTTTGACACTTTCGAGATCTGACCCGATTGGACCTGTAGTTTCGATGATGTTCTCAGCTTCGGTCAGCCAATTTGCAAGCTCTTGGAGCTGGAGTTGTTGCAGTTTCATCAGTTGTTGATGTAATCTAGGGTTGATAATTTGATGTAATATTAGGCGTGACAAATTTAATTTGTTGTTCTACGGGCCCGACCGACCCTATTTTTGCTAATATTGAAAAAATAATAAT